>APFE031251641.1:9766-27873 GCA_000404065.3 Pinus taeda
ATATTCATCTGTGTATTAATATTAAAATCTTTAACAATATTAATTTCCTAATTAATTAACAAAAAAATTTACTAGAACAAGTTGGCCTAACAATATTCATCTAATGTATAAAGTTGTCAATCTTGGACATCTAATTAATTTAATGACCATTAATTCTCTATCAAGGTTTCTTTAAATTTTTTGACACAACATCTCAAACTCTCTCCACAAATTTCTGTTGGTTTAATAATTTTGTATTTAATTTCTGTGGCATGAAGTGTATGCTCAACAATCTTAAAAAACACTATTTAGGTTATGTGTTTCTTTCTAAAAGTTATGGTCTAATAATTTTATATTTACTCTCCTTGGCATGGAATTTACATTCAAATTTTCTATTGATTTAATAATTTGGTAATTAGATTTGCAAAGCACATGATAATGGATTAGTTTAGGTATTTTTTTTTTTCTTTGTTGAAACACTTATAAAATTTCTGCTCGTTTAATAATTTTTTCAATGCCATAAACGAATCTTGTTGACTTTGTGCTTGTGCACATTGGTATAATTAGGTTAGACATCACATGCTATATTATAGAATAGTGGTGTTACACTGAGTTTATGGATTTATATTTAAACAATAACCAAAACATATTTAAATATATTATTGTTTATGGATTTATATTTAAATAATAACCAAAGTGTATTAAATATTATATTCTATACAACTAATATAATATAATTAGTTAGGTAGCTATATTTATTATAAAAATAAATTGTAAAGGTTTGTCAATTTTTTTAAAAATAAATTTAATATGATTTTTTTTAAATATATTTTTATATTTATTATAATATAAACTTGACTTTGTATGATGAAAGTTAAAAGGTGAAAAAAGAAGAGAGAATGAATGGGTACATTATTTTACATAAAATAAAATAATTTATAACACTATCAAACAATAGCTTTATTTTAAAATAAATATGTATAAACATTAAAAAAAAACATAAATATAATTTTTATAGTTTTCAGTGGAGTCATGGATAATAGTTAGTTTCAATTAAAGGTGAGATCTCATGAATGACTTTTCATCTTCCCTTGCTAATTTAGAAAATGCAACTTCAAAAATTGACCTTGCTACTTTCCAAAATGCAAAACATATGGCATACATATCTATAAATACTTATACAGTTTTTCCAAATTAACAAATCTATGGGCTTTTTTTGCACCATTTGGAACAATTGCTAGTTTTATAAATATGATGATTGTTGTTTATAATCTCCATCAACATTAATCAACCATTACAAAGATCAGGATTATGAAAATTAATTACATCAATTCAATCATAATTACAGTACCTCACTCCACCAACGATAATGTATATGAATATTATACATAAAAATAAAAATAATAATTTTATTTGACCACTTCGATTCCGAGCCTTCTGTGTTTTTGAAAGTGCTCTGAAGGCCAAACTTTTACACGAATTGCTTAGAGAACTTCCCAGCTTCCCTCCGCTATGTCTGCAACACTGCAGTGTCGTATACATTAACTCTAACCTCATACTGGAAGCAGTCCTGCTTCTTGTTACAGTGATTGGTAAGTGAGCATGTCCAACAGTGTCATTCTGCAGGTGATTATACTCCTCATCATCTCACTCATCTGTTTGTCAAAGGAAACCATCACATTTTTCAAATCATCGCTGCTTTTCTTCAACCCTACGATACTTTGCCTTAACTCCGATTTATCATCCTTGGTGAGAGGGAACGATTTACTCTTCACAAATTGATCAAGAAGACCGTACAATCTCTGGGCAGCTTCGTCTGCCATGCTCACTTCTACTAATAACGCAGAGGCGCGGCGCTTCGACTCCCCTTTCCCCATCTCTTCCTTCATCCCGAATTGCGCATTCAGGAAAGCCGACGGCCAAGATCCGGAGTGACCCATGTATTTATTTGCAAGAAATGGGAACAATTGTTTCGTGGGTTCTAACGATAACGCCGCCACAGCTGCGCCGCACACGAGCACAGCTTTCGCCTTGCACGAATTCCTTACTCCCACAAATTCACCCACACTGCTGGAGCTCGCATCTGATACCGGGGCAGCTGATCGGTCTCCCATTCGCTTCAACAACGACTTCATGCATTTCTTTAATTCTGCTCTCTCCTCTGCCCTCATGTCCATCGAACTCAGGCAGTTGGCCAAGGCTCTCCGCGCTCTCCATAATTGAATCTCACTCGGATTCTTTGCCCCTTCTAAGCAGTGGATTGCTATCTGAAAGATCTGTTGGCAATGGACGATTCTAGCGATCCGATTCCTTACGACGTTGCATATATCTACAAGATTGATTGTGTCCTCCAGATACTTGTTTACCCACTTACTACAATATTTACGTAAATCAAGAACCTGGCGAATACGGTGGGGAGAGAGCTGCTCTGCACGGGAATACGCAGACAAACAGATGACATCCACGGCCTGCTGTAGCCATCGCACACTTGGCTACGAAAATTCCACATCTGAGAAATGCAAATGCTGCAGATCACTTGCTAAGCGGTTCTCAAAAACGTTGGGATGAATAGAAGTTTTGCAGTGGTGAAAAGTGGCGGAGGAGGATCTAACATTCTTCCAAATTGGGGAATTGAATCTATGGAAAGCAGCCCCCAGTGAAGAAAATATAGACGACGACGATCCGGCCATCACTGCTTTTAAGAATTCTCGCTTTCCCAAAGAAATAAACAGGAGAAGTGGATTGAGGGTAATGGAACTGAGGTAAGGAGAAATATATAAATACGAATACAATCCCTTATGGAATGATTCCATTGAAGATCTTCCCTAAATCACACTGTGTATAATCGCACGACGACTGGCTGTGGATGTGAGGTTTTTCAGTGTGCCAGCAATACACGTATGGAGAGAAGCGAACCTAGATTATAGGAATCTAGAACCATCTCTGCTGTTTTTCTCAATATTCTAAAGATTATAATGTGTTTGGAGGGAAGATCTTCCCTAAATCACACTGTGTATAATCGCATGGCATTGGCTGTGGATGTGAGGTTTTTCAGTGTGCCAGCAATACACATATGGAGAGAAGCGAACCTAGATTATAGGTATCTAGAGCCATCTCTGCTGCTTTTCTCAATATTCTAAAGATTAAAATGTGTTTGGAGGGAAGGCATCGACATCCAAACATGTTTACGCACGCCCAAAATTGGAAATTCCTGGTCGAAATATCAACTAGGAATCTGGCAACTAGTTATGATTTATTTCTGTGGTTTGTGATGATAATGTGTGAAGATAGGGGTGGTTACGTCCCTCATTTATTTTCCGCAAATCTCTCCAGGTATAATTACATGGCGACTGGCAATGGATGTGAGGCTACTTAGTGTGCCAGCAAATAGACAAAGTGAGACAAGCGAAGTATGGAGAAGGCGCTATCTAATATAATTGTTAAAGTAGTGCGCGCTCTGTATCTTTACGTTACAACACAACTAGACCACACATGGTGCATTGCATCGACGTAACTCTAATTATCTATTCTATATTGTTATATATCACATGGTGCAATACATTCTTTACTATAAATTTATTAAAATGCCAAGAATATGCCAAGAAAATATGTGCACATTATGATATCGTAAAAAAAAAAATTTTGAAAAATTTTAATGATAAATATGAATTGGTTTTAATGAGATTGAATAGATTTCAAAAATATTTATTCATAATTTTAAATCACAATTAATCAATTTATAAAAAATATATATTTGGCTTATTTTAATATGATTTTGCAATAATATATTTGAGGATATATATTAAGTTCATATAATGTGTTCCTTTTCCCCTTCAGTAATATGTATGTACATATAATTTTCAGAATTTATTCGAGCAAATCCATGCAGAGTGAAACATAAGATCGGGTTTATTTGGAGCGGATTATTATTTTTTATATTTAATATCATTTTGATATAAATGTAAATATTTGTAAAATTAACATTTAAAATAAAAATAATTATTAGTTTATTAATATATTAAAAAATAACAAAATATATAGAATTATTAAATAATTATTTTAAGAAATTTATTGTTTTTTTTATTTTAATTTTAATTATATTTTATATAGCATTTTAAGTTTTGACCGCCTAGCCATACATTTAAATTGAACAAAAATCTAATGTAAGTGTTTATAGTTATAAGGATACATCTCAACTATCTAAGAGAAACTAGAAAGCGAGCCTATAATGATTACATAATTGTTGAATTGAGTCTTCTATGATCCATATCAAGTTTATGAGAAAAAGTTTTTGGGCGTAAGTCACATGATATTTCATTTGTCGACGCATTTCAAACCAACCAGTGTGGTTCATCGTCAGCACAAGGTTAAGAATCAGATCTAGGCTCCATGTTAAATAGTCAGAGTAGAACATCCAATGACTATATTTGACTAGGCAACTAACTGGTAGGCTAGACCGACTATATTTGACTGGGAGACTGAGAAACGACTAGTAGGACCGGACTAAGGGACAGGGATAGGAGATCATAACTATATTTAATTAAAAATTAATCAATAGGAATTAATCACATATATTTAAGTAAAATATCTAGTTAGTTAATTGAAAGTTAGTTAAGTATCAAATAAAACTAGGTAATATATTAAATAAATAAATAAGTTAAAGTCACAAATTCAAATAATTATTAAATCTATACAGTAAATTAGTTATACTATTATTAAATTAAAAGGGGTTTAAATTTATATATAATTAAATAGTTAATGGGAAGTTAGTTTAAAACATATATAAATAAGACATCATATTTAATTAACATGAATTAAAAAGGTTTACATTAAATACACATAAAAGTTATATAATTAAATATTTAGTTAATTAATTGTAAGTTAGTTTTATATTTAGTTAAAAAGGTTAATAAAAATTAAAAATCTAATTGTGAGTTAGTATTGTTATATTTATTAAGATCCACCAAAGAGGATCAAAGAACTATGGCAAAAGAGAGCAAGTTAAAGGATAGCAAGGGGAAACTTTCTTTATAAGAAAACTAGAACAAGTTATTAAAAGAGGGAGGGGAGGAAGGGAAGGACATGACTAGGAAGCCAGGGTTGGGACCCAACAACTCCCGATCTTCCAACCGTCATCTCTATTGAGATTGCTAGGCTTTTTTTCAATCTCAAGGGTGTCCCTAAATTTTCGGTGATGGAACTGCGAAACTCTAGCAATAACATTGACCTTGTCAATACAAACATGATGTTTAGTCTTCTTCGTATGCTCTGCTAGTGCAGATTACATAATTGTTAAATCAGAAAGTGAATTTATAATGATTACATAATTGTTATATCTGATAGTAAAAACCTTTCAAAATGTATCCAAAAATTTACAAATTCTTGTAAACATGCGCAACTTATACCGGCACCAGGTTCTAGACCATATTAGACTCGGTCCCTATATTTCTAACATTGAAATGTTGAAAAAACTTTTAGAGAAGGAAGGAATTACTTGTCTTTGACTAAGGGATTTACATTTTTCTTAGTTCTCTAAATGAGAAACTAATAATCAATTAGAATCTCTATTGCATAAAATGAAACCAATTGATTATGTTTACTTGCAATTCAATGATATTATTTCACAATAGATTTAGTTGTTTTATTAATTGTCTCTATGTGGCCCCAAATTACCAAACATTTTGGAAATAAGACTCAATATACACTTGAATTAATCCAGGATAATGAGAGAATAATAGCAATATTTACTTTTAACTCTCACCCAACTTCCCCAATATGTTGATCAATACTAAGAACAATAAAAACCATTGAGAAAGACACCTACCACATGCATCTTTTATTTTGTGAGTCTAGGTCCTTTGCTCCACTCGAACCTTCACAATATGAGAAGAACATGACCTTCCACTTGGAAATATATTTTTATTAACATATATAGTGGACATCCACCAACATTCTCTATTTAACCCAAAAGCACATGAGAGAGTGGTCATTCTCAACCCAACTTTCCAATTTTGGGAAATTTCTAAATGCTAAATGGTTTGATGCATCGAACAAGTCACATCCAACATCCCCTCAAAATATGCATTAGATTTCTTAACATGAGGAATGCAATAATACTCATAGCAAGATTGCAGAAAATACATTAATATGGATTCTTGCCATAATACTCTTACTTGGAGTTGCCTCATGAATTGTGCAACCATGGTGATCTTGTACCATGATGCTTTGCATATTCTTACCAGAGACATAATGATGCTATTGGGAGGAAAGCACTAACTCCACTTAGAGATATTCCAAAATCAATATTGATTATCCACCATATTTCCAATTTAGAGATATGACACATAGGGATGTCAATAGTCCAAATAATTTCTTAGCAAACTATTTAGATTCCAAAATTTGGATATGTATCACCATCCAGTAAGCCTAGTCCATACTCTTAGAGGGTTTCATAATATAGTGATGATAGAAGTGATTTGAACTCGTTTGACACTAATGACTATCATGCTTTAACAAATTAAAATCAATAAATTTCGTGATCCCATGATTTGTTGGCATGTCAAACCCCATGTAATAGCCCTAGTAAAAAATCCATGTAAAAAAATATAAGACCAAGGTCATGGGACACGTATTCCAAGATGAATGGTGGGAAAAACATCCTAGTGGGGTGTCACTTTAGTTTATTAATGACAAAGAAAATTGGCAAAGGCAATGGCAACAACTTTGAAAAGGCAAAGAGACATTAATTGGCATTTTATTTATGAAAATAATGGAAAATAGGAGAAAATGAAGGTGAAAGGTCACAAGTTGCACGTGAGGAGGACAATGAATGAAAATAATGGAAAATGAAGAAAATAAAGGCCTCATTAATAAAAAGTCTTATGAGAATCAGTTCATAAGATTTTGTCAGTGTTAGCTTTTGTCAGTTCGGTTTTGGATTTCTCTCTCTATTTTCTCTCTCTCATACTATTAGGCACTTAGAGTTTTCTTGGAGCACTCTTAGAGGAGTGTGGCATACTTGGGATTTTGGATCAAGAAGGCAAAGGAAGAGCAAGGAAGTGCAAGAAGACATTGGAATCAACAACTACAATGAGTTCTTCTTGTAGGTACCGAGTTGCATGTATGATTTCCTTGCTAGTTTTGGCATGCATGGCACATGCATGTGGTTTCTTGATTATGATCTATAATTGGCATGGAAGAATGCCTGGATTGATGGTGGATTTTCATAGCCTTGCCATTTCCTAAATAGCCATGGTGTTGTGGGTGTCTTTCATTTTATTTTCTGGCTGGTTCTCTTGTTCTATTTGGTTGTGGGTTGAGTTACTAGTTCCTGGAAGCCTTGGTTGGACAAACACTCTGGAAGCCCTGTAACAGCTTGGGTTGAGTTACTAGTCCTGAAAGCCTTAGTTGGAAAAATGCTCTAGAAGCCCTTGGTGGGTTGAGTTACTAGTCATGGGAGCCCTGGTTGGCCAAATGCTTTCGAAGCCCGACAACAACTGTGGGTTGAGTTACTAGTCCTAGAAGCCCCAGTTGGAACAAATTCTCTGGAGCCATGGACAACTTGGGTAGAGACCAATTTGGTGATGGTTAGTGATGTTTGACCGTGAGGTGGAATCACTGGTTGAGGGTTGAGGTGGTTTGGCCTCAAGAAGCCTTGGTTTTGTTTTCCTTGAGTTTTTTTTATGAGATCCCACATTCATGCTTAGAATATGGCATGAGGGTGATTGGATGAAAGAAATATTTGGTTCAACCAATCTATGGTTGGGCAGTATGTGGAAGTCTGAGACATGGTTGCATTTTGTATATGTTAATAATGGGTAATCATACTCATTTATATGTATTTTTTATGGTTGTTATATCCTTGTTATTTTTGTTGGTTGTATTCTAGTTATGAGTATGTTTTATGATCGAATTGATGTATGGCTCTGATCATGTTTTGATTAACAAAATAATGAACAATGAATTTATGACCTGATAGATGATATTGAAGATATTGTGATAAGGCATCAATGCTTCTTTACAAATCTCAGATTAGTATGAGACCCCTATGCTCAGATGTGTTGTTATCACCTATAGATTACATATTGTGACATGTTTGATGAAATGTCTGTCACGACTAGTTGGGGTCCAGTCTAGTCATTAATCAAGTGTTTTCATTAGTAACTTTCTTTCAATGTTATTTATCATTTCTGAAAGTTTCATGGGGTTCTGGGTAGTGGCCTGAGTCTTGGTCTTGAAAAGGTGGCACATAATCTTGAGTTGCAGGGCCCTCAGAACTATCTGAAAAAATCCATAGTCATTGGCATGCCCTTACTGTGTAAGCGACTGGAACGATTCATTCACATGCACACCTTTTCATGGGAGTGTTTTGGGGTCTAGGTCAGTGAAATGTCAAGTTGTCTCAGGGTTTGATCACTTGGAAAGGTTAGTTTTCTCCTTGAGGTTTTATAGCATGTGTGGAAGATCATAATGGTTTGGTCAGGTCGATTCCACTTCCTTAACTGTACATGGGTAGTTGAATCACATCATAGTAGCCTCTCGTCACATGTTTACCCCAACATAACGATTAACTTGGGTAAATGTAACATCCTCCTCACACATCTACCCAAGTAACCAACCAACCAAGGTGAACATGCGATGGGAGGTTACTATGATTGGATTGGACCTCCTATGTGACCTTAAGGAAGTTGAATTGATGGAACACATCAACCAACCTATCCACATCAACAACAAAAACCTTAGGAGACATTTCAACCACTCACTCATCCTACCCCTGGGTCCCACTAATGTTCTGGACATCTTAAGCCTTAGTTGCTCTCATGCTATAGGCATGAGAGCATCCAGAAACCCATAGTCACTCTCATAAGCTTGCCTGCCAATGTCCAAAGACCCAATTTTCCAGTTCTGTGCTAACGACTGTAACACCCTCGAGGGTAAATGTGAACATAAACAACATAATAGGAACATAAATACAATAAACATATCAGCCATCAAAATCCATATATAAATTAGTAAATAAATACATCAATGCATTTACACATGAAAATCAAGGGAATGAATTTCTCATTAATGAATGCATGAACCAACCGGTGATGGGACTACCATGTTCCACCCAACCATAGATTGGTTGAGCCAAGTCTCTCTTTAGCCAATCACCCCTGTGCCATATTCCAAACATGAATGTGGGATATTAGAGAATATATCAATCAAAACTCATCTAGGGATTCCAGAGGCCACCCACCTCAACCCATCAAACAGTGATTCCACCTCACGGTTGGACATCACCAAAAACCATCATCAGATTGGTCTACATCCAAGCCTTCTAAGGCTTCCAGAGTGTTTGTCCAACTAAGGTTTCAAGAACTAGTGACTCAACCCACAGCTTATACAGGGCTTCCAGAGCATTTTTCCAACTAAGGCTTCCAGGACTCGTAACTCAACCCACCAAGGGCTTCCAGAGAGTTTGTCCAACTAGGGCTTCCAGGACTAGTAAGTCAACCCAAGATGTTATAGGGCTTACAAAACATTTGTTCAACAATGGCTTCCAGGACTAATAACTCAACCCAAGCTAAGGAAACATGAGAACAAACCAAAACAAAGCAATGAAAGTAAACCCACAATCACCATGGCATCCAGGAAATGGAAATGCTAGGCAACCCATTGTTATTCCTGGCCATCCTCCATGCCAATGAAAGATCATAACCAAGAAACCACATGCATGTTCCATGCATGCCAAAACTAGTGAAGAAATCATAGATGCAACTCGATACATGCAAGCAATCTGATGTAGCTGCTGATGCTGATGCCCTCTTGTGATTTTGTATTCTTCCTTTTCCTTCTTGCTCCAAGAATCCAAGTATGCCACACCCTCCAAGAGTGTTCCAAGAAAACTCTAAGTATCCAAGAGTATGAGGGAGAGAGAGAATAATGAGAGAGCTCCAAAATTGAACTGACAAAAGGGTCATACCGAAAGCAAGAAGCTTACCAACTGATCCTTAGAAGCCTTTTTATTAATGAGGCCTCTATTTTCTTCATTTTCCATTATTTTCCTTCATTTTCCTCCTCACATGAAACCTGTGACCCTTGACCTCCTTTTTCTCCTAATTTCCATTATTTTCCTTCATTTTCCTCCTCACATGAAACCTGTGACCTTTCACCTCCTTTTTCTCTATTATTTTCATAAATAAATGTGCCAAAATACCTTTTTGCCTCTTTAATGCCTTTTCCATTGCCTTTTCCATTTTCCTTAGCCATACACAACCAAATGAGCACCCCCTAGGATGTCTCACCCAACATTCAGCTTGGAATATGCGTCCCATCATCCGTGGTATTTATATATTTTTACATGGAATTTTCACAAGGGCTGTTACAAAACCCTCCCCCTTGGGGGAACACTGTCCTTGGTGTTCAATGACACTTATAACCAACATGACTATTGAAAACAAAACATACTACCCATGGAGCTTTATTACACAGCTCATTGTAGTATTTACAATGAATGACCCACTTAAAAGAAAATCATCATGATAACATGATAACATACCGCATACTAGAGCTTTATAACATAGCTCATTAAAAAATTTCCAATAACCACATATGCACATATACACATATGCAAATTTCCTCAACCAAAAAATAAAAGAATATGATGCTTGTATCCATAACAAGGAAATCCAGAGGCTCACACCTCCATCCTCAAAGTAATACAAGGATTCACCTCCTTCCCAGGAAGTCTAGAATCCACTGCAAAGTCAAATATACATCCAATGTCCAGCGCTATAATCACACGCCACTTGTCCTCTCAATGAATAATTACCAGCTCATTGTTCCAGGGTGCACTCGTAATGTGCACCTGATTCCATTTGGAAATGCTAATGGCCAAAAAAAATCCATCCGTGACCTTCCCTTCTCTGGTACACAGTCCCTGTCAGGCCCCTATACTACTAGTGTAACCCCTTATTGTTATTAGTACAACCCCCTTATTATATTGTTGTACCCATGTAGTCCCCATATTGTTATTATTTTGCCCCATAGAAGCCCACTATTGTTATTATTTTTCCCTTACATTATTATTGTTATGTCAGCTCTGATTACATTATGACCCCTTAGACTCCTATATATAGAAAGGAGGTGTTGTCATTTGTATCATCTAAGAATTGTTCATTTGTGTAATGTAAAGGAGGTTTCCCCCTCGAAGAGGCTGAATTATAAGGCGTTCATCTATATTTTCTATCTTATTGTGAGCTAGTTTCATAACATTTCGTATCAGAGCTTTGGATTCTAAGGTTTTGCTGCTCCAAACAGGTCATCGTGGAATTTGCGCTATAACTTTTTTTTGTGATGTTTTAGATGCTAAAACAAAAACCCATTTGGGATGAAATCATTCTAAACCTCGGGTCCAAAATTCAGATCTTTTTGCGCTATCGTTGCGGAGATATGATCTGAGGAAGTTGGCCTTTTTGCAGACTCTCGAATTACATTCCAATCAGATTGAAATTTTGTAAGAAGTCACAGAAAGAGAACAGACTGTAGTTTCCTATGTATATTTTTCAGATCCTAAGGTGAAGATAGTGACATGTGGCACTTCATACAAGTTTGCTCTTCTGAAAAGGTATATAATCAGGTCATCTTAGGAGATTGTGCATAACTCTCTCTTGGAGAATCTAAATTTGATCAGACTAGTGGCATTGGAAAGAGAACACAAAGGGATACTGCAGGTCACAGTTTTAGAACTAAAAGATCCGAAAGTATAGAGCTCCAGTCGTTTCAAGATCGAGCTCGTAAAATCAAGAAAAACAAAGATGAGGAAGTTTGATGACAAGGATTTGGTAAATTGGATACTACAGATGGAGAAATATTTTGATCTACAGCATGCAAGATTATAAGCTACGATAGTGTTACTCCAAATTAATTTAAAGTTGATCAAATATAACCCCTAAAACCTTCAAAGATGTTTAACTAACCAAAATCGAGGGTTTATAAGCTGTATCCATTTACTTGAAACTATTTTCTATAGACTGCCCTCACTGAGTGTGCAGAGTGATTATAGAGATTTAATCCTATAATCTTATCCTTTATTTCAAGATTTGAAACATAAAGATAAATTACCTTAAATTCAAGGACGAGAATTTTAATCAACAATGATGTTTTTGAAGGTACGCGATATCATTATAATGCATGGTAGAGAATCTAATAGAGTATGTCAAAACTTATGCATGCTTACAGTGATGACCAAATAATTTTCTGGAGAAATTTCTAGCTTATTTCCTTATATCAAACATTTGTGTAGGGTTTCAACGAATTAACATTTCATTGAGTATGCATTTACAAATCAATGATTTTGGGATCAAATCCCACAAAGAAATTCTATACATGCTCTTCAAATTCCTTCAAGCTTTTGAAAGTAAAACCAATGAATTATCAAATTTTACTATAATAAAAAACAATTAGAAAGCATTTAGCCATCCCAAATTGCTCATCCTTTAGGCTTGAACCAACATCTCTTCTAGAAAAATTCAACAATTCCAATTTAATAATCCTAACGGCCTATCTTTGTACCTTTTGGGACAATTGCTAGTTACGCTGATAGGCCTTCCTATGCATCAACAATTGTCTACACTTTTACTCTCCACTTGACATCTGTGCCCTGAGCTTCCGGGAGAGTTCATGGAGTTTATGGCACAATGCTCAGAGTGTGAAGCTTTATATTATTACCCGGTATTGTTTCCATTTATGGGCTGGGCAACATGCATGCCCACTGGTTTCGCGCTTAGTGCCATCACATGGCAGACCACATGGGTTCTGTCATTAATTCTCTTCCTGGCAAGGCGTCCGGTCACAGCTTTTCCCCTTGGTTCACCCGCCCAGATTGATGGTAAGAAGCCTCTGCTGCAATCTGATGGTGGATTAGCTTCTAGGCACTTTACCCTACTCCGATTAGCTTGGGAGAAGACCTCTTTCACTGAGCAGTCTCTCCAGGAAACCTGCTCTGATGTTGATTCTCCCGTAAGCAGTCTCGTTTGGTTTGCCGCCAGAACTGAGTTGCACCAGACTATGCATTCTCAGCTCCTCGCTCTGGTAGCGGATAATCTCACACCAGGTAACCTTAGAGTTTTGTTTTTTTTTGTTCGTGCTACCCCCAAAACAATGTTCGGTTTATTTATTTATGTTTTTTGCATGAATTATTATTTAAATGTTTTCCAGATGCGCTAATCATTTTCTCTATTTGTATATGCCTTGTAGGTAGAAGGATTACTATTCCAGGTTCCTAGGTACGCTTGGTGGTGAAGTGCTCTTTCTATAGCAGTCTCTATGGCTTCCGGGTAAGAGAATTGTTCCAGTTTGGTGTCATGGCTGGAGGGATTGCAACATTAGTTAAATGGGTCTTGACGTCCTGTGCTTTGTATAGTTTTCTCAGCTTTGTTATTTCCAGAAATTCGTCGTTGTTTGGTAGGGTTTGGCAGAGTTCCTAAATTGATGCTTGGATTTTCCCTCTGGGGTTACTTCTATATATTTTGATGATTAGGGAGTTGACCCTTCCACGAACTCTGTATTTTTTTGCTACTGGGTCCATTTAAACTCTGGCAGTTGCTGGAAATGAATGGAATCCCTCTGGTTTACTCACTGTGCTAATTTCTCTGCTTATAGATAGATATATTGTTTCATGCTGGTATGATAATTTCTCATGTATCGCTTTACTGTTGTTATCTAAGTTATTCTGTGGTTTGGCCTTACTATCTGCTTGCATATTAACATTAAGTAAACTGTGCAGTTTGTTTTCTTTTACGATTTATTTGCAACAACATTAGTTTCTTTCTAGATAATTTGCAGCCTCAACCATCATGCTATTTGGCTGCCTCAATTTGCTTGGGAATGTTAAATACTGGCTTTCAATTTTACTCCAATTTCCGCAGAAGTCTTTGCATTTAGTTTTCGAGGATTACCTGTTACAGGGTTAGGGTTTTCATGGTCCTTCGGTTGCCTAACCTTGTTGATTTCATCCTCTGCCGCCATTTGTTTTGAAGGAGGTTATATCTAGAGGGTTTCATCCCTCGGGATACTCTTGAACGACGGTGTAGGTGACTTGCCTACAAGCCCTAGAACTTGTTGAGTCTGATCCGTTTTCTAAATTTTCTTAAATTCGGCATCTCCCACTACGCACTGGCAGCAATTCCAGATTTTTAATTTGTTGCGAGCAATCTTGAATTTTCTTGTTTTCAAAGGTTTACTAGCAGTGTTCGAATGGTTATGCAAGGGGATTTACTTCGTTAACTTCAAAGTTCTTTCTTATGCAGTGTTCTGTTTTCTCTATATTATGCTCATTTGTATTCCTTCATTTAACAAGTAGCAACAATTTTCTTCTTACAAGTTTAACAGTTATTCTCCCATTTTTTTTTCTTAAAAACAAGAAATAGATCTGGGTGTCATTTTCTTTCGAATTTTACTGTAAAAAAAAGAAAGAACTGTAATAATGCTCTTCAAAATTAACTAACTTTCCACAGATTTTAAGGGTTGGCTGAACTAAGTTCTTACCAATAATATATTTAAATTCATAGTGAAATAGTCTTATCACGACAGTGGCATTTCCTAAAATTCCTATGATTAATCATACTCTGTAAAAAAACATATGCATCAGGGTTCCTCTATAAACATATACATATTAACCACTCTCTTAGGAACCCCTTGCTTGCAGTACTCTACTATCTCTGTTTGAAATATCAGCACAGTCTCAGGATGGTACCTCATACTTGAGTTTCTTTTTAGTAAGTAACAGCACAGGGGGAGGTCACCTCTGATTCTCTAGCTAGTCACCCACCCGACCATGAGATTGTCTTTCGAGACCAAATCTCCCCCCTATATTATTCATAAGACCTTCAGTCTTTCACAATTGCTTGCACTCCGTGCTCTTGCCATCTGATTGTTACCAGACATAGCAAGTGGATTTTCGCTTCTCTTTTCCTACCTGTCACTACAGCGCAACTTTTTTCCTTCCCCTACTTCCTTTTCTTGGAAGCTTTGCATAGTTGGGGAAGGTAGTTAGGGTTCCAGCCACTGTTTCCTTTGACTCCCCTCCTAAGGAGTTACATGATTTCCTGCCACTAGGAATCATTTCTCTTTTTTTTTTTAAACAATAATACTAATTAGGCCGATAGGCCTTCCTATGCATCAACAATCATCTACACTTTTACTCTCCACTTGACATCTGTGCGCCGAGATTTTGGGAGAGTTCGTGGAGTTTATGGCACAATGCTCGGAGTGGGAATCTTTCTATTATTACCCGGAATTGTTTCCATTTATGGGCTGGGCTGCATGCATGCCTGTTGTTATTATTAGAGCCAAGCATGCACTGCACTTTGACTGCTTTTTCCCAATATCGGTTGAGTTGTCTTCTTTTCACCTCCGAGTTCTGTTGTGCATTAAAACACTTCTATGGTTTTGATTGGTTCTTTAGCTACATGGGTATTTGGACATGTTCTTCACTTCTCTAGATTGCCTCTTTGCTCCGTGGCATGGCTGCATCTTCAAGATGGGTTTCTGAGCAAGATGAGTTCTTCTCAAGTGAGTGTGTTCGAAGATATCTACATGGATCTTTGGACATGGTCTTCAATTCTCTAAATAGGCAATTGGCTCCATGGTATGTTTGCATCTTCAAGATAGTTTTCTGAGCAAGATGAGCTCTTCGTTTATCTTGTTAATCTCTTGTAAAAACTTATCATGCAGGTCTGAAGAGGCTGAGGTTGTGTTTCCAGTTTGGCTTTGACAATTTAGGCTCTCTTTCTCTAAAAGAAAGCTTTTAATGAAGGAAAAAAATATATACGTAAAGGAAAATATGAACAAAAGTGTGTTTTATTTCTAATGTGTTCATTGTTTATTGTATACGTATACCAGTTGCTTTAGGTTGTGTCTTGAGCTTGCTCTTTGACAGCCACATGGGTGAACATTCTTCCCCATCCAGGTTCTGGAGTTCTCAGTGTCTCCAAAGAAGGATTGAAACTTCCTCTCGAGCCAGCATAATACCAGTGCAGGTTTTCTCATGAAACTTACAGTATTAAAGGCAACCTCATGCACTCCTTTAGTAGTCATTAAAGAACTAAACTCTTATTATTTCTGCCTAATTACCCTGCAATCTATATAGAGTAACGCTTTCTTGCCAAGCCTTTCGGATAGTCCATGAAATCCTCTTGGCTTTCTTAAAGATTTTGTGCTCTCTTTCAAGTAGCCGTCTCTCTTGAATTTTTGTTGTCATACTTCCCCATGGATGATATTTCTAATAACTCGTGTCCCTAGTTTGGACAAAAATCACCTTTCAACCTTTATATCATGTTATTCTACATGCTCTAGGTCTATAGTACTCTTGTGTCGTCCTTGCAACTTCCATCTGCTTTTCATCTATAAAGATCATGCCCCTCATATTTGTCTGTATTAAGCAGATTTGTCTTGTGCCCACCCTTGTTATTTTGAACCTTTTTTTTCAGTAAGACGTTATTTTGAACCTTACGAGTCATCTTTATCAAATTATTATTTAAAAATCATTATGTTCTAATTACGCGAGGAGAGAAACTAACAAATCTAAAAAATGATTGTATTTGATTTTACTCATCTTTATCAAATTATTATTTAAAAGTCATTATGTTCCAATTATGTGAGGAAAGAAACTAACAAATCTAAAAAAATGATTGTATTTGATTTTACTTGAGTTTTCTTTTGATAAATTCATTTCGTTATGAAGTGTGTGTGCAAGAATACTTAATCTCGGCGAAGATAAGCTTAAATCGAGAGCTTCACATCTTCTAAGATCAGACTTTGATGATAAAACATTATCACAGTTAGTGGTGAGGCGAACCCGTCTACTGACGATTGCAGAGGAAAAAATTATGGAACTCTTTAAACAAGCCGAGAATCTCAATTTTATGAAGGGATCAAAATCGTTTAGAGCCACCATATGTGTGATTTCGGGACTAGGGAAAGAAACATTAGAATGAAAATTGCAGAGTTTGATATGGTTTGGTGATCTAAATTCTGAGAAGTGGTGGCAGACAGTAGCTAACAGGTGGCAACAAGCAGTGAGACAATTAAATGGTAAGGTGGTGACACAGTTGCCTAGCAAAGCGGCGAGGCAACTTTCGATAAAATGTGTTTCCATGCACATTAGTTTAACATAAAATGTTACGAACTACTGCTGGCCAAGGGTAGCATTTGTCAGCGTCATATTTGGTTATGTTTTAAATTTATCCTAACTTTATGTAAAAAACTGAGTTTTTCCTTGCAATAAGACTCCAAAGACTTCAATGCCTATGGTTGGCTAGTTAAAAAACCTGACAATATTTAATAGGTTGGAAAAAGCGTTTATAAATATGAATGGAAAACTTTATCTTAAAAATATAGTTTTGGTTGAAAGTAATGCTGGGGAGAGCGACATCAATTGCTATATATTCGCTGCTTTTGACAAGTATAATAATAGTTATGTTTCAATTATAAGCTAAAGTAATAAATGTTATTATGAGAGAGAGAGAGAGAGAGAGAGATGGTGGTTAACGTCCACTGATACCAAACTTTGGTCTATCGGACCTAAAGAAAATAATTATTTAGTTTGATTTAAGATTTTATTCCTATGCTCAAAAAGCTTGGAGAGAAGCGTCTCGAGCTCACAGTGATTTTGACAACGTAAAAGGCTAGGAAGGTCAGTATTGCAACAAAGATTTTGAAACTGAGATCTAATGTGGTTTTACGCGGGGCACTCTGAGAGGAAGTGATTTTCATCCTTGATGTTTATATTCTCATAGAGATGGCAGAACCTTTCCATCCATGGTGTTTTAGGAACTGCCCAACGACCCATTTCACTATGGAGCTGATGAGAGTTCGTTCTAATCTTGGCTAAATTAATTTTATTCTTTGAGCTAGTTAAAACAGAGAGATACTTTTGATATTCTAGGGTGGGGTTGATGACCTCCTTATAATATCTTAATTTTCTTTTAACTACTAAATCTTTCTTACACCACATTTTTTCTTTGAACTTAGAAGTAACAATATTTTTAATGTTATTAATGTTTTGCAATGCAACATTCTCATCGATCTCCCAATGGTTTAACCAGGCCCTGGTGTCTTTATACCAACCTCATTTGAGCCTT
>APFE031251641.1:33529-46725 GCA_000404065.3 Pinus taeda
TATTTAAATGATATGTATAAATGAGTAAAATTTAAAGAAGAATGTATTTCAATAAGTAATAAGTAGATAAAAAAGTTGTAGATATTATAGTAATAATATCTAAAAATGTTGATATGTAGTAAATATTTGATATTGGAAGTACTAAATGTATAATTATTTGAGATATTATATAATTTTATTTTTATTATTAAAATGTATGGAAGTATTCTTTTATGGATTTGAACATATGTATATAAACATATAAATTCGATGTTTATTTTCTAAAAAAAATAGATATTAAATACATGTAAGTTAGAAAATAACATTATTGTTTGAAAATATTAATAAAATATATTAATATGTAGCAATTACTTGATATTGAAGGTATAAAATATGTAATAGTTATTTGAAATATTATGTTACAAATTAAAGTTGTATATATATGACCTATTCCCATCCATGATATCTCATGCTTCATGGAATCCTACCCATATTCAGGTTTCCTTGTGTCCATAATATTCTCCTCCACCCTAGAAGGTTTCATCAAACTCAACTTTGATGGAGCCTCGAAAGGTAATCTAAGCTTAGTTGGGTATGGAGGTATTATAAGAGATTTGAGGCATAATGTGTCATGGATCTATGCGACAGACTACGGTATAGAAAACGATAATGAAGATAGATTTGTAGCTCTTAAAAGGGGTCTCAAGTTGGAAATAACGATGGGTTATTCTAAGCTTTTGATAGACAGGGATTCTCAATTAGTTATTAGAACAACCCAAAAATTAATTCATTGAGCCCTTCTCTAAAAACTATCCAAGAGTTGGCGATTGATTAATATGATTTTTTTGGATTTGACAACTATTGTTATCCATCAATGATATTATCTTGTTGTAGAATTTTTGGCTAATCTCGATTGGGTTGTCCTCAAAGACGAATATGTTTGGCAATAGGTTGGCCTCTAGGCTCACAACTAGACTGGCATCAAAACTTGTATAAATTTTTGGAAGATGAAAAATCTAATTATCATGAGACAATGGAGTTTAGAGAACATGTCTCCCCAATGGGGGTGCAGTTTGACACAGATGGTGGTGTGGAGGATTGTTCCTACCACCATAGGGATGTGCTGACAATAAATGGAGGGGCCATTGTGGCCACCCACATGCATGAAAGAACATGCAAACTCTTAGCTCTTGTTAATTATGAGGAGGGTCATTTGTAGGAGGCAAGGAGGATGGCAAGTGCGCCTCAGGTGCATTTCGATAAGGAAAAAGCTCGTCGCATTTGGCTATGAGGTTTGGGCTATATGGTGGGCATTTTTAGGGATCAAAGGGGGGAAATGGTCCAAATCTTTCTAGACATAATATTGCTTGGCTCCTAGGAGAGAATTACAAGATAGAAAGAGGGCTAAAGCAAGTTCAAATGTCAAGTGAGTGAAGGAAATATTGGTGCTCAATCCTTGTGGCTTGATACTCAAAGGGATTACATGTCACATCTCCCATTGACTCTAAGTACGAAATTCTTAGTTATTCTTAAATGTAATATCTTATTCTATTAGTTTATTTTAATACTTAGAATGCAATTGTAACACCCCTCCATTGCATGTAACACTCTATTGACCTAAGCTAAGAAAAGCTAGGTCTGATATGTAACAATGAAAGCAAATACTTTATTATTAAATAAAATAATTTAATCACCTGGAAAAGCAAGACACCAAGAGATGAGATTCTTGCCAAATCCCATTGGTGAATGGTAATGGATAATTCTTTCATGATAAGACTTCTAAATTCCAATCTAGATAAGCTTAATGGATTTGGAGATAAATATCCATTAAGCTACTTAGCTGGAGAAAGATGCTAAGTTAAGAAAAAGCATAAAAGCCTTGTGGGAGATAAAGGCAATATTTTATGAGGAAAAGCCTCGCGGGAGATAAAGGCAAGTTTTTTTCTTAGAAAAAACTAGGCAAATGGATAAAAAAGATCAATAAAAGATGGACGCCGCAAATGGAAACCATATCATGAAAGAGGGTATTAAATACCCATTAAAGAGGTCAACAAGAGGTAGTTGATCCATGGCAAGAACTCTCAACTCGGCGGGGAATTGGAAGAATCAATTCTAGGTTGGGTGGCGGTGCTTGATTCTCCAAGTGACATAGTTTCCAATTTCTCTTGTCTGAATCACTTGCATGAGATGTACTATATGTTTACTCCTTACTTTTTATGTTGTTGAATCTGTCAACATATGTGTATAGTTGTATGTGTTATCGTTATTTATGAGGATGATTAAATACTTATGCATGTGACCTCTATGCATGAGTAGAATCACCTGTGCTAATTTTATTTATGAGATGATTATATATGTGTGCATGGGATAAATGTTGAATCTAAATTTAATCACTAAGTAAATTTAGTTAACACACATAATATGTGGTTTTTAATATTATGTCAAGGATGTAGGTGCCAATATTAGGTGGTTTTTAAGAATGTGTGAAGGAGGTATGTGACAAATGGTATTGGAGCATCTAAGTTCAAACATTGTGGCCTAAGGGCCAACCCACCTCTGTATAGTATGAATGACCTGTAGGCCCTTAACTAGGTCCTAAACGAATAAGATATTTCATTGAAGGGTTTGTTCATAAAATATATTCCAATCAGACTTCTAGAGTAGTGCTCTAAGGAATTAGAATCCATAAAGAATAAGGCTAGGAGTACCTTGAAATCGAAGATAATTTTGAACTGAGGGTTGCTTTAAAATTTGTGACTCGCTTTAGGATTTGTAATTATGTCTTTAAGCTTTGAAAATTTCATAGCCAGTGACTCATGTTATCTATGTTACATGTTATGCATCATGGTTTAAATTGCATTCACTAAGGCTCGTGTTAACTAGGATATATATTATTCACTATGATTAGTATTGCATAAGATATATGTCAGTAATACCTTCGATTATGATAGTAGGTGTTGTAGCATTTTTTGGTTTTGATAAGGTAGAATAAAATAGTCAAAAAATATAGAATATTTGAAAAAATGCTAAGTTAGGATATGGACATAACAATAGTGAATAAAATGTTAGTTTAAAAAATATCTTGATGATGATGTCCATATCAAAGAAAATGTTAGGTTAGATGTCCTAAAAAATGAAGACAAAAAAAATGTTAGGTTAGAAAGAAAATAAACAAATAAACTCTGAAAGTGAGCAAGTCTAAATGCCACTACTCTATTTCTGCAAAATAATGGTTGTGTGCAGCTTGTTTTAAATGCCATAACCCATGACAATCAAACTATTTAATCTTGACTGCTTCATGCTTTAAATTTGATGTTATAGTTTGAGAATAAATATCTGGCCAAACTGTTTAATCTTGGCAGATCAGTAGTTAGGTAGAGAATAATAAGGTGCTCATCAATTTAATCTGAGCCCTTGGAGGTTATAAGGGTAGAATTAGATAGTTTGTTTTTGTTAAATAAGAAGAAAGGAAAAGGGTTTGCTAGCTTAAATGCACACTTCAAGTGAAGAAAAAATGATAGGATAAGAAAAGGCTAAGTAGAGAAAGGTTGTAGAAGTTTGATTATTCATTGGACAAAATGTATATTTTTCATGTTTTTATGTCCATGAGGCAATTACACAAGGCAAATGAAGGTCTACTTGATCAAGTAAGTAACTTCCCATTCATCCCCATTCATCCCTATGTTCACTAATTTCCCCTTCCCACCTTCATACATTCATATCCATTCATTTTCCATAAAAATCTATTTTCTTAAGGTAAAAATCCTTTTTACCTAAGAAAAGTAAAAACCCCATGTTAAATTTCCTTTTACTCAAAAACCCACAAAAAGTCATTTAGCCTAAGTATTCATATATATATGTGAAAAGCCAATAACACAAAAAAATCATAACTTAGCACATTTTCCCTTTTCGCTCATATTCCACATTAATATTAACTTAATGTATTAAAACCCCTAAAATTCCCTTTCCCGTATATATTAGCTCCTTTAATTAAATAACCCGAAACCCTTAGTTTTGTTATAAAACTATGTATATTATAAAAAACATTGCATCGGTGGGATCGTAAGTCTTTCATTAAAATAACCCTCCGCCATTGTGATCCCCGAATGCGATAGACCCAGACCCAATGCTATATATATTATAACTCATTGCCATATCGCAAGTCCCGCTAAAGCAATAAACCTCCACCAGTTGCGATCTCTGATTGCGATGAGAATCTGGACTGAACCAAATATATATCATAACTCATAGCCATATCACATCCATCCCTTATCGCATTCCTTTGCGATGGGCCTTCCCCCCGCTTAACTCCGATTGCAATAAGCGATAAGCCCGGACCCGATGCCATTTTCTGCCCGAATTCATATATTTTCAAATCCGCCATTGCAAAGAATTCCTTTGTTAAATCATTTTTTTATGATTTTAACGAAGAAGTAATTAAAACCTCCATTTAACTGCTAATCTGGTTTTAAGCCATAATACAGTCATTTCTGCCATTTTGTCATTTGTACCCTCCATACTCCTTCTTCACTCCACCACCATCTGATCTAAGGCCTTCAGATCCAACGACCCTCGGCGATTTTGGGTACGCTCTCTGTACGAGCATTACGCACCCGAAAAGCGGTATTCCACTATTCTTCCTTGCTACGTGTCAAGCTCAAATCGTTTCGGGTGACTTCTCCCCAAAACCACCCATGCCTTATAAGCGGCGCGATGAAAACCGGCTTCCACAAAACGACAAAATAGTCACTGTTCATTATCGTGCCATAAGTTAAATGGAAAACTGTTTTCCCCATTTAAACGCCAAAATGACCATTTTGCTCTGTTTTCTCCTATTTTCACAGTAAACCCTCCATGTGCGTCTGTGGCCAAAAAACCATCATTTTG
Source organism: Pinus taeda (assembly GCA_000404065.3). Lineage (NCBI taxonomy): Eukaryota > Viridiplantae > Streptophyta > Pinopsida > Pinales > Pinaceae > Pinus > Pinus taeda. The sequence continues at coordinate 38,396 of APFE031251641.1, forward strand.
CCTTCCGATACGCCCCAGACTCCTTCTGAGAGCCTTTCAAGCTTAAATAAAGCCATTGAAGACCTCCTCTGTCACCTTGTTTTTCTTAACAATTTCTATGTTTTGCAGGGAAGACTGTTGTTCCAGGCTCACAAAGAAAAAGTCCACATAACAGTTTGAAGACAAATATGAGCGATTTACTGTGAAAAACACAGTAAAAATCTGAAATCCACAGTAAGGATAAAAGGATCATAGTAAAGGTAACTTAGCAGGGTGAAAGCATATTAAACAGAGTTTAAAGAGTATCAGATAAAGATTAAATGAAGGAATTGGCCAGAGTAAAAGATACAAACAATCGATCAGCATAAAGGGAAAAAAATCAGACAAACAAAGCCACCACAACCTGAATAAAAGGGGACAACAAGAAGCAGTTCAATAGATGCCCCTATCTTCTTGCATGAAGATCTTTCCTTTCCTAGAATAAATCTTAAACAGTTTTAAGATATTTTTTAGTTTTGTTATTGTATAAATAACTCTCTTCTCAAGATGTTATGGGTTCAGAGTTCAAGATTCATAGTTCATTACTTGTAAAGTCTTGACTGTTAATTCTACTTTGAACCTGGAAGTCACCTTTGAAGGAAGCTTTTGCAGACACTTGATGTACTCAGTCTTTCTGGAACCTTAATACAAAGCAGAAGATTTTGAATCTAGTTTTACATAGTTTTGGTTATCCTATAAGTTTTTCCAGTTTTCAATCATTATGTTTTTCTTCATATGCTTATGACTTATAGAGATATCTAGGTAGGAACAATTTGTGTCTCAATTGATTCCTATAAGCTCCTGAAGTGATCATCTATTAAGATAATAGATTAATGAACTATCTGTTTAGCTAATCCCTCTAATCAATAAATCATCAGCATCTTGTGTAAGCTTAAGTATACTGCCTTGAACCTTTGGAACGTATTTTAGAAGGTTTTCCTACTTATGATTGTTCTGTTTTACTATATGGAAACTGTGATAATCATATTTTTTGTTGTCTTCTACTCACCACTATTTTGATCTATATCACTGTGTAAAGTCTTATAGTAGCCCTCTGCTGAGATATTAATATACCCCAAAGGATTAATTACTTCAATTATACATCTATCTTCATTCATTGGTCTTCCAAAACTAAAACCAAAAACCCCAAAACAATTATTTTAGATGTTCTAGCATTGGTAGTTGACCAACTACTATCTCAGAGGTACAACAATAGGATTACATGGAAATGCTAGCTACAGTGTATCTATGACAAATCATGGTGGGTGACATTTTACCCATTGAATATGAAGTGGTGGTTCGTATGGAATGCATTAATGCATGTTTTGGTCATCAACGGAATGAAATCAAAATGCCTAATCTCACTATGTTGAATGGTCATGTTAATTCTTCCTCCGAATATAATGCATGAAAGTAAATGTGAAGTGGTTATGTGGAGCATAGTAAATAAATGTAGTAAATGGAACCTAAAAGTCCACATTGTTGATCCACTATAACTACTATATATATATATTATATATATATATATATAATAATTATATATATATATATATATATAGAGTTAGAATACATATTTTAATAACTATTGCAATGATTTTTAGAACAAATTTCTATATGCGTGAAGCACTAAAGAATAGTGTGGGTTGAGAAAAGAATTTAGATGTTAAACATGGTTATTGGAGCATTCCACAAAGACCATATGTTATATAGTTCCGATATGATTAGCTGATGGGGTATGAATATTATTGTTACAGCATTTAATGCATGAACAACTAAATAATCTATGGATATATAAGGGCGATGGGCGAATATATGAGTCCAAAGTGTTAATATAATTGTAGTATTAAGATTTAACATAAACATTGCAATGTAAAGGAAACACTTTACCAATCACCTTAATGATATCAATCACATATAAAATGAAATTGTGTAAGTGAAGTAACCATCATGTGACTATGATTGATATTTAAATACCATGCTTAGGATAAGAAAAATGATGTAAAGTAGATTTCATGAAGTAATCTTTTGAACCATGAAGTAATGCTTGTTGGCTGGAATAAGAACCAAGGATGGAGGAAGAGATGGCAATGGGTGGGGATAAGAGACAGGGCTTGCTCTCACCGATGGCTAGGGGTGAGGCGTGGTGCACGCAATGAAACTAGTAATATTTATTAGCTCAATGGAAAGATATGATTTGAAGCCAATGATACTTTTTCCAGCTTAATGGTCAAGGAAAATCTCCTTTTCAACTGTTGTTCTGTTTCAATACCACTTTTCTGATTTCTTTTATCCACGGATCCGGGGTGGTATCCGATGTTTCCCTCTCTATTTTCCTTATATGCGGAGCTAGATGTATCTGAATGTGGATTAATTTGCCACCAAAGAATTTGGTGGATAATGGTTATCTAATATAAGTTGGATAACGTTTATAATTACCTACACCTGGACAAGTTGAAGTGACAAAGGCTCAATGTCTGTTTGATCGATTATAATCCTTGAAATAAATACGCCCATACCTCTTCCTTGGTTCTAAGCTTATGCGTCATCCTATATCTTTCTTTCCTACCATGCTGTGTTCATGTTGAAATTTATCTTGTTGGTCTTTAATGGCTGCAGAGAGAGGGAATGAAATCTCAAATTTGGGCGACCAAATTGGATAAATATCTGAAAATAATGAAGGATAATTGACATCTCGAAGGACAAAGCAGCAAAGTGCAAGGCCTCATCTCCAATCCATGCGACCATAGTGAGAGCCACACACCACTAGGAGTCCCCCATGTAGGAGAAACACATGGTGGCCATTCTCTCTACTTGCTCGACCTCCCAAGTCAGGGTGTCACCCTATGTGGCCGAGCTGAAGAGGTGGATGAGAAAAACCTGGAACTCGGCAGTGGCACTCAAGTCGCTCATACTCGTCCACATGCTCCTTCGGAAGGGGGACTTCATCGTACAAGACCAGCTCAACGTCAACACCTTCCCAGGGGTCATAGTTATCTCAATCTACTCACCTTCAAGGACATGTCGACCACACTAACATGGCATCTGTTGTCCTAGCTGAGGTGCTACACTAGATGCATCGATCAGTGGTTGTGCACATCTCGTGCCCTGGGGGAATATTTGGACGGGAGTTTTGGAGATCAAACCACCTTAGGTATGGTTAACACAGAGATGGTGAGGTAATTATCAACGTTGGGGGACCTTCTAGCGATCACTTGCAAATGCCTGTAGTGAGCCTCGAGGGACGGCCATCAGTCGAGCCCGCTAGTGTTGGGGTAACTCAATTAGCAAAGGAACATAGAAATTGGTAATCAACTGATAAGGGATCGAATTTTTTAGAACATGCATTATAGGTATAATGCCAGAGGGGAAAGCAAAGTTGTTGCTTATAATCTCTAGTGAACGAATTTACCAAATTTCCTTTCATCTACCTACATGGAGTAAGTTTAAAAGGAAATTGCGACCCGGGAAGTAGAATCAAGTAAAATCATGCAATTGGAGTTGGCTATATCAAATACAACACGACTATAAGAATTTTGAATTCTGAAGCATAAAGCAACTTAAAACATGTCTAGTGCATGCATTCCTCCATTAAATGTTATAGAGTAAGTGGTAGTAGTCTTAGGTTGAACAATAATAAATTGTTAGCTAGTCAGGAAGACTGAGCGAACAAACAAGTAATTAAAGGTATTTTGTATGAACTCGCGCTGGAGACAGAAATTAATAGATTACTATTAGGCAAGTCTCGGGTCGAACCAAGCACTAGGAACTCTATGCATAGTAATTAACTTTAATAAATGAAAGAATGATCAGATTAATGGTCAAGCAGGAAAAGGGAAGGAAGGGAACATCGATATGTAAATATTTCTGAAGAATAAGAATCGACAACATTCTGAATACCTACAAGTAAAATATGCAAATCTACAGATCGGAGGTGATTTGTAACTCTATAAGGAAACAATAATGATGTAAATAGTTAATCAAAATTTTCAGAGGAATCATCATTTATTAATGAAAATCAACACCTTATTACTAATCACGCTATTGTTTAGTGGCATGTTTTATTATAAATGCTATGATGCACCTAGGTCAAACATACATAGTTGTATATATATGCCACCATCCTTATGGCAGTTATAGATGCACAACTATACAAGTATTGTATGTATACATGAAGAGTGCACCGCACACATATTATTTTGTTCACGTTAATATGTGAAAAACACCAAAATAGGTGTAACTTGGTTGACATAGATGCCACAGTCTGCTGCAATATTTAATTGCAAATTCATTTCGGATTATTCTACATAATTATTATGTTGACGGTGTTGGACCTGCCAACATGTAAGGGGATCTCCCTCGTAAGAAGTCCCAATTAGACCTCAGGCCGTTTGGTATAGGAGTCCCAAAAGTGGGTCATATAGCAATGCCTTGACCATGATTTCACATAGAGGCAAGTAAGATAACTCTGTTGGTAGCAAGGGTGTGACAGTTGTAGTGAGACAAGGAAGGTGCATGAGAGGTTCTAACACATGTGGGTTGAGATGAGTGCACCCCTTGGAAACCTGTAATAGTACTCGTATGGGAAGGGAACACATGAGCAAAGATGCATCACAAGTTGGAAACCAAGTTAACTGGCAATCCAAAGTGATGGTTAAACCAACAACATATTTCATAAAGATTCATACATACTCATACAGAATAGTCCATACATGCATGCGTAGGAAAGCAAATACATATGCCATTTAGAGTAAACAAGATAGCCGGAATAAAATAAAACATATGCATGAAACATGTTTTCTCTTATTATATAAAGAAGTTTAAGTTTCGTTCATACAATACATCCATGTCCAACCACTAGCTCCAATAGCAGAACGTTACAACCACATCAACCTGCTCCTCCAAAGAGATGTACTAGCTCCATGCAGTGGAGAAGTCAAGGTGCGTTACAATACTGTCCAAGCTCTCTCCAAGATAGTCTTATCGGAAGTTTGGCTGACCAAAAGCCTTTACAATGAGTTATGAGGTTCTATTTATAGCAATGGGTGAGGTGACCCTTGACATTCCACTTTGTGATAGTTCATATACCCTCATGACTCTTCATCTACTCTATGACTATTACATCCAACTATTGACACTTGAACTTCCACTTGACATGATGTTACATTACAATGCACATGTACTCATGTGAGACAACATGGCTTGAGCAAGCCATGCAAGACATCACTCACACTTGGTCTGTTGTGATGAGACCAACTCTTTGACATGCTTGTGATGGAGAAGGTGGTGAGTTGATGCTAAGCTTTGTCATTGGTGATGGTGTGCATGCACCCCATGGTGACATCTTTCTGAAACAATCTCTTGCCTTTGTTGCATTCGGTGCATTGGTATGGCTCCTTCATCCAACTCGTCTACTAATATGTGCATGGTCTTCTTGGGTGTGGCTGAACCGGTAACAGACTGATGCATAGTGTCCGTGTTGATCTTCAAGTGTGTGTTGGTGGTCATGCACATCAACTTTTCGAAGTACATGTTCAACTCCAGTTGGACTTGCTTCTTGTCTTTGCCTTGGTGAGTGTGCTGAATGGGTTGGATCGCATGCGTGCACACAATGACATGCATGCTACTGAATCCCTTGCATGTGAACAACAACACTGCTCACCATGTCTACTCCATGCCAGCTGCTGGGATAGATTTAAAACTTGTACTGGTGCAGTTTCATCCATGAGTGCAAGTTGCGCCCATTGATGTTCCTGTTCTTGTTGTAACTCATTCGATTATCTGTGCAGCTTCATGTTCTTCCTTGAGTTGCTACTTCAACACATGAAACTCCTTCTTTGTTACATTCTCTGTCTTCACGCAATCTTCATGTCGCTTTGTCACCTCATAGTTTGAGTATCCAAAGTTTCTTTCATCATGAGTGGATCTACTTGAGCTTGCAACTTTGTTCTACCTTTATGTTGTCAACAACCTTCCTCTTGCATTCATTGCATTCGTTGCATTCGATATGCTGCCTTCAGCTATTGTTCATGATGTTGCTCATTATGATGTTGCTGTTGTCATATCTTGATGTCCTTGTCTACGAACAACTTGATATCTTTGTGAGTAGGCAAGCTCATAGAAATTTGATCGACTGCATCTCCAGGTGTGATCTGAATGGTGTCTTCGACTATGCTCTCTTGGAAACCATTGTACCTGCATTGTTGAGAGGCAAATGAACACCTACAATACCTAGAGACATGGCAAAAATCATGGCAAGCAATCTGTCAGTCGAAAACCAAAATGAACTTGAGAACTGACTTACAACATACCTGTGTGATTGATCATGAAGGTTGTGCAATTTCAACCGGGAGGTCGGGAGACTGATTGCCAAGACTGTGCAAGGCACAGTCTGGGTTGCTGGGAGACTAACTAACTATTGGAACTTTGTAATGCACAATCCAGTCTGGTTGCTAACTATTGGAATTGCATAATGCACAATCTCAAGTGGAAATGGATGCAGGCTCAGTAACTTCAAATTTCACTTTATGACATTTGTAATTATGTGATGACTCCTTTCCATCAGATTTTGTTTAGAGAAAACCCTCCCAGGGTTAGTGAAGACCTTAAATAGGCCTTACAAGAAATAGGAGACTAATTTGTGGAAGAATTATTCACATATATCAGAGTTTATGGAAGTGAAGTTGGCCCTCATATTCTTCCTAGGTATATTCTAGAGAGGATATATTTAAGAGACGTAGCTAATAAAAATTCCTTGAATGGACAAGCTCAAAAATTAGCAAACTTCAGAAGAAAAGCTAGCCAAACTTCCCAATTCAATTTGGAAAATTTTGCCTCAAGGACCGAGCACATGCATCTAAGGAGGCTGAAGAACTCAACCATGTTTGGTTTTATTGATTTCCCCTTCATTAGTATGACCCTCACATAATCATCAATGACCATTATAGTGTTGTCCACTACATCAAAACCTACACACAACAACAACCCCCCTTTGATGAAATTCATTAATATTGATAATTTTGACCCAACGTTTCAAAGAGGGTAGATATTAAGTAGGGATGATATAACTAAACTACAAGAGTTTAGAGAAACTCTTTATGAGGACTTCCTTAACCAGAGGAGTCTTCATATAAATACTGCAATTGAAGAGATCAAATCTGTTGAGTTTCTGAAATACAATTTCAATGACATAATTTTAGAGCTTGTTTCCTCCTCTGCAAAAATAGAAGAATCCCAACTTGAAAATGTCCTTAATGTTTCTTTTACATATCCAGAGACAAGCACAACAAAAGCAAGCACTCCTAAAGAAAAAGTGTCGGACACTGAGGCAGACCAACAGGATGAAACGAACACAGAAGTCAAAAGTCAGAAACAGGAGAGACTAGAGAAAGAACAACCAACAAGAAAATAGAGTTCCTCTGATGACAGTCTCATTATTATTGACAGCCTAGATGAACCCACCTAGGCACATGCAGAATCAAATAAAATTAATGAGGAATTTGAATAAATGGAGATTGAATTTGAATTTGAAAATTAAAGCTTTCTCTCTTTCAGCAAATTTTTTCAAAAGGGAATCAAAGGTAATATCTTTTAGGTTTCCATTTGCTTGCAATGACCCAAGATAATTTGAGTAAGTGGGATAAAGTGCCATGAGAAAAGCTATCAAAGGAATGTCCAGTTCAACATTAGTGACTTTGATATCATGCATAATAGATTTTACTTCTGATGCAAGAGCAAGAGGATCATCATTTTGTAATTCAGGGTTGAACAATTTAATCATGAGTTGAACAACTTCAACTGTAGAGTGTGAGTCATAGAGTTCCTTCAGTTTTTGTAAGTCCTCGAAAGAATTTGAAAATGGCGAAATATGGCAACTCACCTCTTCATTTACTGATGTTGTAATCAATGCATAAGCCTTTTTGTTTTTATTTTCCCAAATGGTGAATTCCTTGTCTGACGTAGGCTATTCTAGTTCTTTGTCTTCATCTCCAAGACACACTCCTTTCCACAGCGCATTAATGTTGGTTTGTGTTATATTCTTTCCACGACTAACCTACGTAGTGAACTAGGGGGTTAGAGGGGGCGGAACCCCCCTTCGTTGCGTCGATTGCATAGTGGGGGGGTCACATGGGGGGTGGCAGCCCCCCTTGTCCGGGGGGTTTGAGGAGGCCAGGTAGCCCCCCTCTACGGGGTCCGGGGCAGTGCCCCGGGAATTTGTTTTTTTGGACCCTATATTAGGTTGGGCGAACCTACCTATGGTTTTCGGTCCATGGTTTTGGACGCGATGGTTTTCGGTCCATGGTATTGGATTCTTC
>APFE031251642.1:0-28931 GCA_000404065.3 Pinus taeda
ACCTAGTTTTGGAATTTACATTCTTAAATTTCCTAGTCATGCATTGTGGATCAAATTTCCTTTTTTTCAAAGAAATTTGCAAGTAGAGTACTAATTTATATTTTGCTAGTAGAATATTTATTTAATTGTTTTGCAAGTAGAATAACATGATTCATTTTTGCAATTAGTACAAACTTTTTCTTCCTGCAACTATAGTTAGTCTTTACATTTGATGAATGACACTTTCATTTCTGCAATTAGGATAATGTTCACTTTCCTACAATTAGAGTAGACTCTTGCCTTTTCATGCAAATTCTCTTTGTAATCTAGCGGAAGGAGTGGTCTCTGCATACCTTGATTGTGTTGGTTGTCCTACTATTTTACATGTATAGTTATGCAACAAAAAACTAAAACAACAAGAGTACACCAATTGATGTTAAATATAGTGTATAAACTCAAAAATGATGTAGAGAAAATATCTTAACCAATAATGATGTTTATTTCAATTTAGTTTGTTGGTTAATATCAATGTTGCACGAAGCGCCCCCATCTGGTTCCAAGCCTTGAAGCGCGTCTCGTACGGAAGCGCCTAGGAAGCTTGGCCAAGCGTGCTTACGAAATTCGGAAGCGCCGCTTCCTGGAAATTTGGAAGCGTGGTACGGAAGCGCCGAAGCGCGCTTTGTACGATGCTTCAGGCGTCGGAAGCGTGGCACTTCGGAGGAGGAGGTGTATGCTTCCGTACGCTTCCGGAAAAGCGTTTAGAAAATCGTTTTTTTTCAATTTTTTTTTTTTTAATTTTAGGTGAGTTTGCTTGTTGGGGGTGGGTCCACCTTGTGTTAGAGTGACGAATGAAGGCAAAAAGAAATATAAATATAGCAGATGCTCCCTCATGGTAATGTTAAATTCTTAAAGTAAAAGTGACATTCTCTTTTGTTTTTCATTTTCATCCTTTTACTTCATATGGAGAAAATAGAATTTCATATCCTATTCAAAATTCAACAGACTTAACAGTTTTCAGAAATTCAGGATCAATGGGATTGTGGCATTTCATTAGATTATATCAAGTATGAAGGTATGCGATTAGTATTTAATCAAGAGCACCAAACCCTATATGTACCCTAGTGTTGGTGGTGTTAATTGTTGAACTCCTTTGTCACGCGGCACGCCCTTAGCAAAAAATTACCTTTCAATCAAGTCAAAATCATCGATCAAGCATGTTAAGCTTTTTATACCATATTGTAAGCCTTGAATTAGGTAGTTTGATCAAAATTGGGCAATGTTGACTAATATCCCTAGACAATTGAGGTAGAGGCAAAGGCTAGACAAGAGGAGAAGAATCTATATTCTAGATGGTTGATGCATCTAAATGGTTGAAGCTCGAATAATTAATCATTAATGTACAATGGATGTTATATCTATCTTGATTTATGCAAAAATATGCATGTTTTCATGTTATATATATATATATATAGCAGACGCTTCCGCAGACGCTTCGCTTCCTAGATTTTTGGAAAATGATGCTTCCGCGTCCCCACTTCCAAAAAACGTCCCCGCTTCGTGCAACATTGGTTAATATATAACAGTGGATACCCCCTTAAGGTGGGGTAGTTCATTGCCCACCATGGGTTCCTTAATGATGGAGGGGGCTCATCTAGGGCCCATAGGAACTAGGGTGATGGCCATGAATAAGGGGTAGAGCTCATGTTTGGATTTTTCCCACGTGCTAAATTTGTTTGTCCCGGCCATCCTTTGCATTTTGTGGTACATTTCTTGTTGAGAGTGGCCAAATTATGCTTTTTCTTTTCTTTTCAGCTGCATCAACCTTTGGGGCATCATTTCAAGCCCGACCCAAGGTGTGGACAAGGGGAGGGAGAGGATAACCCTATGTGGATCTGGATGGGAAAAGGGATGAATGGGGCTAAAATGAGTGGAATGGGGAAGCGGGACCATGCAACCAAAGTCGGGATTTCCCAAGTAGTGCCAACCCTAAAGCTAGTGGCCAGTAAAGGAGATCCCACAGGACTAGGATACAAGGTTAACCACAGAATCTGACAATGGAGATAAGAATATAGAACTAGCCCACTCTTTTTGCCGAATCCCCCCACCAATCCATGCCCAAAAGTTCCCATGATAAGTAAGGAAAATTACTTAACTATACCAATTAAAAGCCATACCTTCGGGGTCGAGAGGCCCACCTTCAAACGCACAATCATAACAAGTCGGCGAGGGACCATATGGCTGGCTCAGGTGGTGGAGATATTGGCACATGGAGCTATTTGGTGGCTGCAAGGCGCTGTTGGCTATCGACTGAGGACCATCAAGCAAGAAAATTTTCTCCTATATACACTACCCACATGTGATGGGTAATAGGCTCATCACGATCACTATTGGGTTCTTCCTTGTCTTCTTGTTGTTGTTGTTGGAAGTAGGATTCTGTAAGCAAGATGTTAAAAATAGAATTATCATTAACAATGTTGAGATTCTCTAGGGTTTCCTCCTTTTCCACTTGATTGTAAGTACACTCCTCTTTGGCATAAAACTCATTGAATGCTTCAGACCAAGAGATCCTTTCGCGACCAATTATATTGGTTGGAGAAAGAGTACTGGGAACACTTTGTTGTGAAAGATTGCCTCAACAAAAGAATTCTTCTTGGGAGGTCTCTCTTTGTTGAATTTTGCCTTTGGAGAAATTTTTTGATGGGATCCCCTTTCCCTTTCCAAAATTGACAACATGTTCATCATTGCCATTTTCCTTTGCATGTGCATATTAGTAACTTTATCTAATATTTAGGCAAATGTTTGCAAGGAAGAGTCTACCTAGGCACTAGGCTTAGCCGTAGGTTCAATTCTAGTCCTTGGGTAAGCAAGCAAATCAATTTTGGATGAATTTAGATTTTTCTCTATTTCAATGGCCAAGATTTTAGCCTCATCCAAAGATTTATGTTTCTTGTCTTTTAGAGCATATGATATATGTCCAGAATAGGCTCTGGTGTGTCTATCAAGAATAGGCTCTAGCCCTACTAGCCTCTGCGTTAACCTCTTGGCCCTTTGCGTCTTCTGTGCTGGCCTCCTCAGCATCTGCGTCAGTCTTGGTTGCCTCTGCGTCAACCTTACTAGGCTCTGCGCTGTCTCTCTGACACTTTCTCTGCCTCTCTTATATGTATTTTCTGCCTTCTTCTGAACTGCCCCTTGCTGCAATAGATCACTAACTCTATTTCTCAGCAAACCTTGCCCCAGAAAATCGAATTCTTGATCAACTTGGTGTATCTCCAGCTGACCCTCAAGGTTGCTTTTATGCTTTTCTTGTTGATGATTCAACGATCAAGATTAAGTCCTTAATCAACGGCTAAGATTAGATTTGGCTTGATCCTCGTCATTTAGAACTTTCTCACCCATTTTATATTAATACGCATTAATATTTTAATTTTCCTAAGTTTAGACTTAGGGTCTCTTTAAAAATATTAATTATTTTAATATATCTCCATCCGGGTGGAATTTCCCCAAACGATTTCTGGGTCTTGGATATTTTATGTGCCTTAGCCTATCCACCAATTTTCATGGCTAGATCACATCTGATGCTACCACAAATCAACACCTTTAAGGGTACACTTTAATCCCACTATTTTCTATGATATGGCCCAAGAGGTTTCCCTCGGACACTACAAAAATGCTCTTCTTTGGATTAAGAGATATCTTATATTTTTGACATCGCTCAAATATTTGCTTCAAGTGGCATAGGTAGTCGAATCTCTTCTTTGAAAACATCATGACATCATCAAGATTCAAGATGCACCACCACGCTTTGATCGATCAACCCACGAAATGTAATGCCCATTGCATGTTGAAAGATCGCACTAGCATTAACTAGCCCAAACGACATTTTTCTAAATGCGAATGTGCCTCACTTTGTTCGTAAGGTAGTCTTAAGTCTGTCAGGCTCTGAGACCAGAACTTGGTTGTATCTAGAATATCCATCAAGTCAAGAAAACATTTATGACCCTGATATTGTCTATAATATTTGCTCCATCAACAACACAGGGTAGTTGTCCTTGTCCGAGGCGCAGTTAAGATTTCGGAAATCTATGCACAAGCATGTTTCCCTGGACTTCTTCCTTATCAGGACCAGATTTGACACCCATGTTGAATGTCGCACTTTGTAGATGATCCGAGCATTCAACAACTTCCTCAACTCCTTGTGAATCAAGGGCTCAAGTGTTGGATCTATCTTTCGCAACTTCTACTGAAAAGGTTTGGCCCCTTCCTTAATTGGGATGACATGTTGGATTATTTGCATGTCGTAAGTTATGATCTCATCATATGTCCACACAAAAACATCTGGGTACTGCTTGAATAAGCGGATGAAATCTTTTCGCTCTTGTGGTGTGCAACAAGTACCGAGATTAACAAACTTCGAATCATTTTTTGTTCCAAATTTGATTTGCTCATGTGACAACATTGAACTGTGGGTTGTGGCAATGACTGGTCCTCTAAAGAAATTATGTAAGTCATACAACTTTTCTAATGATACTGCCCCCTTCGGCATGGGATTCTCCTTGCTTTCATGAGTTGTATCTTGCAACGCTCTATCGTGCTCATCTGCGTCAATAGCTACATCTTTGAATACATCAGCGTTTGCCATAAAATGTAGTATTTGTTGGTCATCATTAAAAATGCGTAAATTAGTGATATTATCAGGGACGGATCATTTATAAAGAATTTCAATAGAAAAACCATCCCTAAGCGGTAACAACCTAGCAGTAGCATTTTCTAATGTATATACAGTTGCGTTATGCATTCTAGGAACAAATACAATATTAAAAGCTTGAAATTGAGAAATTAACCGCCATAACTCTTGTTGATAATTTTTCAAATTTGGTGATGCTTACTGTATAGTATTTCGTACCTGTTGTACAACGATCTTAGAGTCACCTATGGCTTTAAGAACTACAAAATTGAGGTTGATGGTCTTTTGTAAGCCCAGGATGAGTGCTTCGTATTCTGCAGTGTTGTTAGTGCACTCAAATTCCAAGTGGCTTGAGATTAGGTGTTTCCTCTGTCACAGGTCTACTAAAACACAACTAGCTCTAGAGCCCTCTGTGTCTTGGAACTGTAAAAAAAAAAGTCCAAATGTCATACATACAAGAACTATGCCCTACACTAGTACCACTACTATCTATTGTACAGAGGTCATTTGCACCAGTTGGACTAGGAAGGAGTTCCAACTGTGTGTCTGTTGGGAATGGGGAAGGATGAGTAAGGTAGCACCCTAGTTCACTCTCCAAGAAGCAATTCCCAAATATCAGAACTGCGAAAGCAACCAGTTCGTTCTTTCCCTCGAAGGGTGTGACAGTGTGCTTCATGTAAGGTTTTGAGTCTACATGGATTTCGTTATTCCTGCCCTTATACGGAAGACATAGACGTGACCAGTCAGTAGCAAATACCCTTGTAACTTGCTAGACTAGTCTCTACTCAACAATACACCATATGCTTCGGGGATGTCCATAATTACTATGTTTTTGCACTCGTGAACTCGTTGATCAAATGATAGGCGGATAAGCACATTTCTTAGTTCACTAATAGCACGGACAAAACTCCTGTTCAACTGAATGATCTATGCATCTATATTATCCCATTTCACATTGTTTTTCTTAGCTACGGATAATGGCATTACATTTACAGACGCACCAAAATCAACTATAAGCAATTGTGCACATTGTAATTAGAAATTTCAAATGTCAATAAAAATGGAGGATAGAGTGCGTTTGCTTCTAACATTAATGCATTAAGAACGGACTCCAGGGGACTATAAGACTTACCGAATCCCTTCTGCAAAGAAGAGTTATCACATGAGGAAGACTGTTCAAGAGCTCAGACAAGCAGTTCCCGTTGGCTTGCGATCTTGGTAAGTTCGAAGAGTGAGATATTAGCACGAGCTTTCTTCACGTCTTCGACTATGTTATAATCGAGTGTGACGGGCATATCCAAAGTGTCTGGAGGAGTGACTATATGATACTTCTGGAATTATGGACTTGCTTTTGCTGTTGGAGGAAGTATCTTTCACTGTAGTAGTATTTCCAGACTTGTTCCGAGTGTTTTGTGTTGAGTTAACAGGCAGAGTGATCTTCCTTAAAAATGTTCTTTCATTTTTTTCCTTGTCAACTCTGGTTTGGAAACTGGACTTTGGCTTCTCAACTTATATCGACTGTTCTTATTTTAAGCCGGGTCCTCACTCAGTGGCGGTTCTTCGGCATTTTTCTTTTCAGCTACGTATACACAATTGGACATATTGACTGCATGACCAACGCTTGTAGTTTCTTCAGCCGTAGCAGTTTCTTCCTTTTCTTCCTCTGGCTCAGTCTGCTCATCTGAAAGTATAGTGTCAATGATATGCGTAGCAAGAGTGTTCATGTTGTGATTCCACTATGGGCATGTCTTTTCCGAATGGTATTCTTGATGAAACAAACAATATTGATCCATGCCCATGCTCTCAACATTCAACACGACGTTTGAACTTTGTGCAGACTTGGTTGACTAATTGCTATTGTTTCTGGGGTTGGCATCCCTTCTCAAGAAGTTGAATTTTTGGGGCTTGCTCTTGAAGGTTGTACTGCTCGGCCTTTGTTTCAACTCTGCCAAGTCATTGGATAGAGACTTAATGATACGGGTCAAGCTTTCAAGATCGGTAGCTTCTTTATACTTGGCCTTACTTAAGGATGCCTGAGACCTTTTGCCCGTGTCCTTGGAATCCTTTGATGATTTACCATCCACGATGACTCCAATTGAGCCCTAGTCCTTTTCAACCTCAATGGCCTCTTCATAATTTTCAGCTAGAGTTCCTTTTGCAGTTCTCTTAACAAACTACGTGATGCTTGTCGGTAAGGCAAAAGCGTAAAATCAATGGTGACAGAGTCATGAGGTTTCGTATCTGTAGGAAATCTGTTCAATATGGGGTTGAACGTCTGATTAAAATCTTTAACCTTTTCTTTCAGCTCCATCTTTAAATTGCCAAGTTCTTTTAGTAACATTGTTGGGGTTTTGTCATCAACAAAATTTTCGAGGAACAACATTTTAAATTCCTTCCAGTTCTGGATTGAGTTTGGAGGAAGATTGTGGTACCATATAGCTGCTCTGCCATCTAAGGTACAAGGGAAAAGTCTACATTCAACATCATCGTAACATACCTCAAGCATTTGCAAGTGTAGGTATAAGTTGTCCAAATGGTCCTTCGCTTTGACTGCTTTGTCAGGGTTGTACTTTCCTAGCAATTTCTTCAGGTGCCTCGACATCTTGTGTAAAAGACCCAGTAGAGCAAGTGGGCCCTGAGTAATCTGATCCAGATCTTGGTCTGCCATGTCTTTGTCTTTATGCTCCTCCTCTTCTTCAAAATCTGAGGGATCTTCCTCCTTTTTGTGACTGCCTAACCCATGGAAAATATCATCTGAGAGTACAATGTCGTCTCCATCACCACCATTAAAAGATGCAAGCTGCTTTGATTTTTCTACGTTCTCCGTAGTCTTTGCTAACTCTTCAAGGGTGGCAAGAACCAAATCTTCAACCTAGAAATCACTATCCCAGTAGAAGTGGTTACATTCTTCTTTGGAAAATAAGGAAGATTGTGTACTCTAGGGATCAATCTAATAGCTTTTGCAAACTTACGGGTTATAGGCCGGATGGCCCGGATATGCTCGTAAGATATTTCACAAGTTTGTCCAAGATCGGGTTGAGAAGATCCGCCAACTTCAGGAATATGAGAAGGGGAGGTGCTAGGAGTATTGTTGCCTTGACCGGAAGAAGCATGATGAGGGCGGGTGGAGTTATCAGCCATAAAAATCTGGCTGCCCTCCTTCTAGCGCTAGAAATGTTGACAGTGCTCGACTTGACAACATTCAAAAGGGTCTCCCCGATATGTGGTCCAATTAGACCTCACATCGTTTGGGATAGGAGCCCCATCCAGAATACGGTCCGGTTACTGTTTTGTTAAAGATTTTCCTTGGATCTAATTGTTGGCAAGAGAGAGAGGGATGCATATGTGCCTTCGAAAAGTGAGTGGGTGTGCCTAGTGAGTGTTTGGTTGTAGGTGTGTCGAGGTTCTTCTACTGCGGAGAGGAAATAGTACCACGCCAGCGGAGACACACCCAAACAAGAGAGATTTGTCTAACATCTGGTAGAATAGTCCACAAATATTCGAGGATCATTGCAACCATTACAACACATTCATAATATGATAATCACTAAAATAACCGAAATAGTTCAACTACGTTAGTAGAGGTGAAATAAAACATGAATTACAAACATTTACATAACAGTCTCACAAATATTCATAATCCATGCATGAAGAACGTGTTGGCCATCAGGCTTCATATATTAAGTAAAAGTATCAAGGTACATGTATACAACGAACACCACTAGCTGCAATAGTGGAGCATTGGAGCCACTACTCCCCAAAAGAAATAGCTTGTCTCTCTGATGCCTTGCGGGAGGAGCCATGGTGAAAAGTCCTTTGCTTTTATAATGAGGGTGGATATATAACCAATGGAGTGATCCTTCACCTCCCTTGTGACTTTTTGACTACCCTCATGACTGTTTGACTTCCCTATGACTTTTCGAATTTTACACGACTCTTCATATTTTGTATGTCCTTTGGACTTCCACTTTACAATACATTTTCGAATAAGAATTTACATAATCTACAAAAATGATGTGGCATATGATGACTCATAACATGACATGATATGACATTGATGACATGGATTGCATGATGACATGGCAATCTCAAGTCATTCTTGCTGCTTCTTGCTATGTGTCATTCATGAGAATGATCTTCTATCCACCTCCAAATAGCATAGATATGAGGAGACTTTAGTGTCATCATGTCTTGAGTTGCGATCGCAAATTGATCTCCCTTTGCATTCTTTTAATTGATCAACTTGCATCTCGAGCTATAGAGGTGTCTTCCAGCATGTTCTCCTTCTCCATATCCTTCTTCATCATCCTGTCATAGCATGATAAAGTTCTTGCATCTGCAATTCACTCATGACATGATGACATCGGTCCGATAAACCCCTAGTATAAGATGTTGCATGATGATCCACCGACTGAACCAGAATCGGCCGGAAGTTGGAGTGAGAGGCTTAGTGAGTATGTAATTGCGCAGCTCAGGCAGTCAAGGGTCAGGCTTGAGCCTTGATACTGTGCAATGTGTAGTTCAGGTTGGGTCGAGCATGATGATTGAGTATTTGGGGAGATCAAGGAGCCAGTTTGAGGGCTTGATGACTGAGTTGCCCACTGCGCAGTGCTAGAAGGACAAGGAGGCTAGGTGACTGCACAATTGCTAGGCTTGAGGACTGAGACTGCGCAATGCACAGTTCAAGCCTGGCTGGAGGGAAGGGTTGGCGGTTTTGGAGCTTAGGGGTCGGGCTTGAGCATTGAGATTGCACAGTGTGCAATCCTGGGAGGAAGGAACTACACATTGCGTAGTGCCAAGAAGCAAGGTTTCTGCTAGAGGGATGAGACTACGCAATGCGCAGTTTAGGAGGGCCAGATGAGTCTAAGTTTCTTAGTTGGGAAGCTTTTCGAATTTGACTAAGTGTGGGATCCATGATGCCGATGTGAATAGTGTGATAAGACTAGATTGTGATCACACACTTAGAACACTTGACGACACAACATAGATCATCCAGAACACATAAATGACAAACTTCCCTCAGTGCGACACCAAAGATACACTTTACAACGACCATGACGACACTTGTTTGGAAGTTCTTAAAACTTCGGAAATGTGTGTGATACATGTTTACATCGTAAGACCAACTCACTTACACAAATAATACCCCCTGAAACCACCAAAACTAGCTTTTGTACATCATGCGACACTTAACATGCGAAAAGACGACACTTTGATTTTCTTGCAAATGGGATCAAAACACTTGGAGAAAAGACACGCGATCAGTCCTAATGTTTGCAACGACAGTATACAAGATCAAGGCAGGCTCTGAAATTTGGGTATATGCCAAAATTTTGCAGGGTTTTGTAGCAGCGACAACAAGACACTTATTCTCCATATCTAGTATGGGATATAACACATGAAAATTGTTAGTTTTTTTTAGCTCAGAGAAGTGTTCTAGTTTCAGGAGGTGTCAATGAGGCTAGGAACACAAGGGAATTAATTATCTCCAAGCCCAATTTATTTTTATAATGGAAAATGTCTTAATTAGATTATTAACCACTTTTTAATTATTTTCCTAAGTATAACTTAGGGAAAATGGTTAAGTAATCAATATTAATTGAGACAAGTTGATTTCTCTCTACTAACTTCTAGAAAAGGTACTTGATGAAGTCAAGATGATCTTAGCTATCGATTGTGATTAGATCATGGCCATTGATTTCTCAACAAGAGATTATAAGAAGAAGTCGATGGGCATCTTAGAGATGCAATTTTTATTCAGTTGATGCATAGTGATAATGTGGGACACTAGTAGAGGGCTTCAACGGTGATTGAGGAGGAATTTTTTGAAGTGATTTATTCACAGTGATCTCGAGCTTCTCATTGACAGAGGGAGGTTGAATTATTATGCAGAGGGCCAAATTTCTCCAATGGTGCGAATTGCCAAAAGAAGGCCAATTTTCGAGAGGCAGGTTGAATTTGCTGGAGGAAAGATGAGTTTGCGAGTAAAGATCAATTTTCCAGTGGATTCTGAAATCATTCTCCATGAGGTGCGAGTTGCCAGTGGAGGTCGTGTTGAAGTTTCTATGTTTACTTAGTTAGAAACCCTCCATGCACTTTATTTGATTTATTCCTACGTACTTGTTATTTTCCTTAACAAGTTATTTACAATGTAAATGCTGAAAATAAACACTAGTGCATGCTCAACATATTACAAATCAACAACTAAAAGAAAACAGAAACAAACACACCATATGACACCATTATTTTTGGACTAATGTCCCTGTAAAAACTCAATGTGGGAAAACTGGTGCAACTATTTGAGGGTTTTCCTAATAAGCAATATCAGAGTACAATCTGGGTGCCGAAACAGGCCTACCCAATAGAGAATTTCCTTGGCAGTAATACCTCTCAGTTTCTGACAAATCTCTTGGCTGAAACCTCGGATAATCCTTCCGGCAGCTACTCAGCACAAATCTGCTCTAGAAACCCGAGCGTCAGCCTCTCTCTGGACTGTGTTAGCCCCTCTCTGTCCCACGCTGGCCCTGCATCACCCCTGATGGGTTTGCGTTAGCAATGCAGGCCTCTCTGAGGCTCTGCGCAGCTCCTGGCTGCTTCTGCGTGGGCCTGCGTGAACCCTAGCTGGCTCTACGTCACTCTCCTTGGCTACTACACTTCTCTCCTGGAACTATCTCTGCCTCTCCATCTCTCTGTACTCAAATGGCCCTCAGCTGCATCTCCCGATCACTAATTCTATCTCTCTTAGCAAACCCTGCTCTAGAGAATAGAATGACTGATCACTCTGGTGTGTTCTCCAAGAGACCCTCAAGCCTCCTCTTATACTTTTTCTGTTGATATATCAATGGCCGAGATTAAGTCCCTAATCAACAGCTAAGATTAGATCTGGCTTGATCCATGTCTTTTGGACCATTCTAACATAGTTTCATATTAATACACATTAATATTTTATTTTCCCTAAGTTTAGACTTAGGGACTCCATTAAAAATATTAATTATTTTAATATCTCCTGAACTGTTTAGAATCTACCCAAACCCTTTCTGGGTATTGAAGATCTCATGTGTCCCAACGTCTTTACCAAATTTCATGGCTAGAGAACATCCGATGCTACCCCAAATCAACAGGTCGAGTTTTCTCCAGGCCGCACGTGTGGGCCGAGTTGAAGCAATACAAGATGGTTGATTTTCTTCCAAGAGGTCAAATTAGCTTGCAAAAGTGAAGAAAATACTTTGTTGTTGCTTTGTTAGTTTATGGCAAGCAATTTATTTAATTCTCAATTATAGATTTGTTGAAGAATAATAAAACCCTCATCTGTAGAACGAGTTTTCCACACATTGGGGGTTTTCCAGGGAACAATTGGCCAAAAATTTCGGTGTCTATTTTATATGTGCAATTTTCTCAGCTCCTAGGGTTTACTAATTGGTGAATAGTGTAGTAGTTTTTTATTCAATATTTGCAATAAATTAATTTTCTTGGACAAATAATCCTTATTAAAATATAGGCAAATAATTATGAGATAACTACAATAATTTTCACACAAACCGAATGGGCCATATTTATCCTTACAAACTTCAACTGTGAAAATTAAAAATTTGCAATTTCATACCTATTCACTGAAGTGAGATGTCAAATTCCTTCTAGTTGTGCTTGTCTTACCTCACAATCATGGAGCCTTTAAAATCTTCAAAGAACAAGGACTTTATTCTTGTTGTGGAATCATCTAGATGGAAAGGTTTTCAAGATTGAAGTTGATCCAATGTCTTCTTTCGGGAATTCGACTTTATTCTCGACAACAGTGCCAAAAATGTTGTGCAAAATCCTAGACTTCTTGAGACAAATTCCAACAGCTCAAGTGTGAGACCAACTACATCTTACAGGGCCATTCTCACCTCACCAACCTTCTTGCTTTTTACCAACTCTCCCTTTGCTTAAGGGGGGTTCTCCACGGGATAGGATTGATAAGGTTTGATAGTTGCAAGATTTGAGTTCAAAGGTTTTGATGGATAAATCTAAAGGTTTAAGCTCAACCAATATAGGCTCAAATAGGTTCCCAAACACACAATCAAGGGATTGTTGATTTTTTGGGTAGCATCAGATGTGCTCTGGCTTCAAAATTTTGTGGAGGGGCTAGAACACATGAGATCTCCAAGACCCAAAAATTGTTTGGAGGAATTCCACCCGGTGTGCATGTTATTCAAATAATTTTTTTTTTAATGGTGCCTAAGTTAAAACTTAGGAAATTAAAATAATTAAAGTGAATTGATGTAAATATGGGTGAGAAGCTTCTAAGTGACAAGGATCAAGTCTAATTTAATCTTTTAGTCGTTGATTAGTGATTAGATCACGACAATTGATTTCTTAATAGGAAAAGTATAAAGGAAGGCTTGGGGTGAGTTGGAGAACATACACAGGGAGAGCAACACTTGAGCTAGATCGAAATTTTGGGGCGTGGTTTGTTGAGAATTTCGGAGTAAGCTTCTAGTGCAGAGAGGGGCAGTTCGACAGCGGGACTTTCATCCAAGGCTGAGAATACATAATAGAGAGGCAGCGCAACACCAGGGAGAGACATCGCAGCTCCAGGAGGGTGACGCAGAGGCTGGAGGGCTGACGCAGTCACGAAGAGGAAGCGCTGGGGTTTCTGTGAGGCAGATTGGGCATCAATTCAGTAGATTGATTTCTGAGCTGGGAAGGCTCACCTAGAGGGTGACGTAGCTCCTAGAGGAGGCGACGTAGTCCCACTGCAGAGCTGGGAGAAGCCATTGCTGCACACCTCTAGGGACAATGCAGTCACCTGTGGGGTTTGTTCATCCAGTTGCTGGATCCGGCAAAATATCTGTCTCCGAATAGAGGTACTTTTGCCGGGTTCATTTTATGTTGGGTGAGCCGGATTTGGCACCCTAGTTGTATTAAGAAATATGCATAATAATAAAACCCTCATATCTACTGCATCAGTTTTCCTACACTGGGTTTTTCCGGGGATGTTTAGTCCAAAAATAATTGTCCTTTTTGTGGATGTCTCATTTATTTTTTCAGTACTTGCTCTGTATATTGGTGTAGGCTGCACTGTATTTGCATTCATATTTTCTGAATAATTCTGAAAATAACTTGTTAAAATGAAAAACACAAGTAGGTAATGCAAATCAGTTTACTGTAGTAGGATTTATGATTTGTTAGATTCTTAAATTTTCACATGGTATCAGAGGGATTGTAGATCAAGGAGTACTGAAGCCCATTAGCGAAAGGACAGAGGAAAAATTTGTGCGTGAAGACAACTATCTCGAGAGAACATAGTTTCAGGCCAAGAGAGTAGAGGAGGGGTGACGCTGTCACCAACATAGGGTCACGCAGAGCCTTTGTCAGCCTGATTGGGTGACGTTGTTGCTGCAGAGGGCAGCGCAGTGATTACTAGGCCAGCGCAGAGACTGTTGAGTCTTGGTTTTCCAGTTGCTGTGGCTGGGGGTGCAACGCATATTTTATCTAGAGTTGCTGGTGGGGTGTTGATTCTGTTGGTGCAGAACAATACCTAGTGGGGCAAAAGAAAAGTAGAGGGAATCAGTTCCTCATAAGATTTCTTGCCAAGTAATCTAGATCCAGTGCCGAGCAAAAACAAAAAGAGATCAGAGGGGTAGTTCGACAATGGCTGGCAGAAGGATTTTCATGAAGGAAATCGAAATTCAGAGGGAACTTGTTCCTTAGAGGACTTCTAGTGCCAAAGAAATCCAGATCTGAGTTTCGATTTGGCAACAACGAAAGAGGGAGAAGAGAACCAGTTCGACATTCATTTGAGTAGAAATGGCCGCTAATGGATTGAGGGATCAGGACAAGTTGGATGGAGCATCCAATTTCGTCATCTGGAAGGTCAGGATCCTGGCAGTTTTGGATAAACATCGCATCAAGGATTATTCCTTGAAGACAGTTGTTGTTCCGGTTGATGCTGATCCTCTCAAAAAGTTTGAGGAGGCTCAGGCAAAAGCAAAGTGCATGATCATGGATGGGATGAAGGATCATGTGATCCCACATATTGCTGAGAAGGACACAAGGGAAATGTGGGAGGCCTTGACCACATTGTATGAGGGAACTTCCGTTCAGCAGAAGATGTTGCTTGAGAGTCAGTTGAGACAATTTCAAATGAAGAAGGGAGAAGAAATTGATCCCCTCCTTCTCAGGTTGCAAAGGATCCGTGACCATCTAGCTTCCATAAGGGTTACACCAGATGCTGAATTTATGGTCAGGGCTCCACCGAATATAGTCACTGAAGACTGGGAAACCTTTGTCCAAAGCATCTTGGGGAGGGATTATCTTCCCAGTTGGGAGGAGATGTGGGTAGCTCTTCGATAGGGAGAGATCAGACGATGGATCAATGCGGGAAGCAACAACAAAGGGATCTGAATCAAGAAGGAGGAAGAGGAGGATGTGGCTCTCGCATCAACGAGACAACAAAGGCGACAAAAAGGAAAGGACATGTCCAGCGTCAGATGCTTCAGATGTGGCGAAATGGGTCTTTTCGCCACGTAGTGCCCTCAGAAGAAGAAGGGCAAATAAGAGAAGTCTGAATCAAAGGTTGCTCTAGCGCAAGCTGACGGAGAGGACGATGATGATTGCGCCATGAGTCCTCATGCACCTCTAGAAAAGAAGTGGGGCAATATAGAATTGTAGTTGGAGCTACAATGAAGTAAGGCACGGGATGCTTGAGGTGCCCAAACTCTTGGATCACCATATGGCTATGGGAGCCCTTAATGACAGTAGTAGAATGACAAGAGTCAGCTGGTGCGAGGGATGATGGAGCAACAATGGTAGAGCTAGAGCGCCAAAGTCTGAAGCAGCGCAGTGGAGTGTTGCAGCAGTGCGGAAGGCATAGAGCAGGTACAATAGCAGCGCAGTAGCATTAGAGGGTCAGCACAGATTAGCAGCAGAGGTAGCTTCCACGTCAAGGGGCATCTAGATTGACCAACATGTCAGCTTTTGGGTGGCTTTTCAGTTGCTTACTTCTCAGCAACTGAGTTGTAGTGCTATGGGCAACATGATGCAGCATATTAAGAGGGAGCTGCAGTATAGATGTAGCAATGACAGTGGCAGTAGTACAAATTATAGTAGGGCAGAGGACCGATGTCATGGATCAGTGTGATACTTCTGCTGGGTCAGCACAGATTAGCAGCAGAGGTAGCTTCCACGTCAAGGGGCATCTAGATTTACCAACATGTCAGCTTTTGGGTGGCTTTTCAGTTGCTTACTTCTCAGCAACTGAGTTGTAGTGCTATGGGCAACATGATGCAGCATATTAAGAGGGAGCTGCAGTATAGATGTAGCAATGACAGTGGCAGTAGTACAAATTATAGTAGGGCAGAGGACCGATGTCATGGATCAGTGTGATACTTCTGCTAGGAAGTATTGCTAGAGCACATTCCTCGCTAAGAGGGAGTGTTGATTTTTTTGGGTAGCATCAGATGTGCTCTAGCTCTGAAATTTTGTGGAGGGGATAGAACACATGAGATCTCCAAGTCCCAGAAATCATTTGGAGAAATTCCACCTGGAGTGCATGTTATTCAAATAATTAATTATTTTTAATGGTGCCTAAGTTAAAACTTAGGAAATTAAAATAATTAAAGTGAATTAATGTAAATATGGGTGAGAAGCTTCTAAGTGACGAGGATCAAGTCTAATTTAATCTTAGCTGTTGAATAGAGATTAGATCACGGTCGTTGATTCCTCAACAGGAAAAGTATAAAGGAAGGCTTGGGGTTAGTTGGAGAACACACACAAGGAGAGCAACACTTGAGCTAGATTGAAATTTTGGGGCGTGCTTTGCATAGAATTTCAGAGTAATCTTCTAGTGTATTGAGGGGCATTTCGGCAGTGGGACTTTAATCCAAGGCCGAGAATACATAATAGAGAGGCAGCGCAATACCAAGGAGAGACAATGCAGCTCAAGGAGGGTGACGCAGAGGTTGGAAGGATGACGCAGTCCGTAGAGGCAGCGCTGGGTTTTCTGTGAGGCATATTGGGCATCCATTCAGTAGATCAATTTCTATGTCGGGAAGGCTCACCGGGAGGGTGACACAACTCCTAGAGGAGGTCAGTGCTGGGAGTAGCCATCGCTGCACAACACTGCGTACATCTTAGTCACCTATGGGGTTTGTTCATCCAATTGTTGGATCTGCCAAAATATCTGTCGCTGGATAGAGGTACTTCTGTCGAGTTATTCTCTATTGGGTGAGCCAGATTTAGCACCCTAGTTGTATTTAGATATCTGCATAATAATAAAAACCTCATATCTTCTGCACCTGTTTTCCCACACTGGGATTTTCCGGGGACGTTTAGTCCAAAAATGTTAAGTTTAGGTATGTTCTATGCTAGAGCAATTTATTTAAATTTTCACAGTTAGCAATCACATCAACATTACGATAAATTGCAGATAGAACATAAATATAAAACGTAGAAGACAAGCCAAGACAAGAGGACACAAGATATGGCGCGAGCCAAGGACAAACCCCACAATGTGTGGGGAAACGCTTTGATCAAATCTTCTTTTATCTTCAAAGTTTAGTAGAGAAAGAGAGAGAGAAAGTACATTTACAACAGAAGTCAACACTTTGACTTATCTAGATCTAGCATAGATCATTTCGTATAATGATGAGATCAGTTGAAGACATTCTGCTTCAACTGATTCTCAAGGTGACTCCGTTACCTATCATCGAGCTGCATCTCGTCCATTTGCTGCACCCTACTATGTAGCACCGTCATGCTGCTCATGATCACACTTATCATGAAGCTGCCCGTTGCATCATTCATCACAGTTGCACCATTCTCATGATTACATTTACTATGATGTTGCCCATGCTCCCCGCATCATTGTGTTGCCCATGCACATGATCTTATTCATCATGATGCTCATGATATATGCATTATGCTGCTCATACTACCCATATGCATCATACTGCTCATACTGCCCATGCTGCTCATACTACCCATATGCATCATACTGCTCATATTGCCAATGCTGCTCATACTGCCATATGCGTATATATGTTCATTTGCAGCGGATGCGTTATATATATCAGTCCCAGTGTATTGCCATGACTGTGTTGTATACACGACATGCGTATACATAACAGCGTTGAATTTTCTACAAATACATAACAGCGTATGAGATTCCATCATAGAACAGTGTATCAATTCTCTGCTCAACGTGTAGAGACTGCGTGGTAAGGTTTTATTGAACATCGTATAGATAATGTGGATAAGGTCCAGTGTATCGATTGTCTACTCAACATGTATTCATTTCCTTGATTGCCCAGCGTGCATTCATTGCCTGCATGTTATTTCATGTCCTGCGTATATGATCCGTAATGAACAGCGTGAATATAACCTTGACTGCCCAGCGTGTGTTCATTGCCTCCACTACCCAGCGTATATCTACCTTACCTTGCTTTGACTGCGTCACTTATTGTATGTATCTGCGTTCCATAATATCATGACTGCATTCCATAATGAATTCCATGAACAGGCCTACGTTGTTCAGTTGTTCCTTATGACTGCGGCATTATTTATGAACGTATTCCTTCATAACTGCGATGAGATTGCTGTGCGTGTTATATATATACGCCATGACTGCGTGTAGAGCATAGGGTTTCCAACGTATAAGGTAATGCGTTGTATAGCATGTATGGTCTGATCATCATAACACATCCCGCGTGAACTGCTTATATGAACCATCCAGCCTATAGAGTAGTATGTCCACCGTATCACCAGACAGTGTATAGAATTTATATGATTTTCTGCGTATCCACCTGACAACCTAGCGTTGACTTCCCAACGTATCTCTGCCTGTGTGTTCATAACAGTGTATAATGTCGCTGCATTTACCACAATGCCAATGCCTTGCGTTCACCATGACTGCGTATCACCTGCGTTCACCATGGTGCCACTGCGTTCACCACAATATAATAATTGTGTTTGACTATAATGCTACGGCTTTCACCATAACATCATTTCACTATAATGCTACGGCTACCCAGATTAATGCTACTGCAGTTAGGGCATCATAGCAAGTACCCTTAGCGTTTTCTCCTTCTCCAAAAACCCAGACGTGGAGAGGAGATCACCTAAAGAGTGTGTCTAAATGACATAAAATCCTCTTATATTTATACTAAAGTGAGGATGATGAATAGACACGTCGGTTGGGCTTCTAGAGCCTACAAAATAGTTGGTCGGCTTGATAATAATTTCATAAACAAAATAAATTCATATCTCCATAAATACTTATCGGAATTGGATGATCTTTGGATCAATTCTACACCTCTCGAAGAGAGGGATCCAATAAAAATATCAGCTGCCATAAATAAGCTGACCCACATGGAGTTTGGCCCTAGATTCCAATTTAACAAAAAATAAGTGTGTCCTTTGTGTGGTTGTCTCATTTATTTTTTTAGTACTTGATTTGTATATTGTTGTAGGCTGCAGTGTATTTGCATTAAATATTTTCTGAATAATTCTGAAAATAACTTGTTAAAATGAAGAAAACAAGTAGGTAATGCAAATCAGTTTACTGCACTAGGATTTCTGATTTGTTAGATTCATAAATTTTCACAGGGATTACTAGATGGTCTTGGAGAGAAAACCCTAATAAAACAATGTTAAGGATTGTAAAGAAAAAATGGGCGATGGAGGATAGAAGATTGGTTCCTTAGCATACTATTACTACAAAATCTAGCAGGCCTAGTGCAAAGCCTCACGAGGCAACCTAGGTCCTATGGAAACAACGAGATTAGCCATCATTGTCACCTTAGTAAACCTCTTTCTTGTTGTTTAGTGGTGGATGTTATTTCCACAAGGGAGGCTTCCCTAACAAGTCTTGGAGGGTATTCACCTAAGGAAAATGATTGCCTAAGAGAATTGTGAATGATATCGCCCAATAAGTTGTCTAATGGTTACAAAGAAAGGTATTGGCAAGGCCTTGATGGTTGAGGTAAAAGTTTCAAGTAATCAAGCATGCTTTCCACTAACCCCAATGGACTAGAAGAAGGTTGTCATAAACTAAGGTTTTTCTAATATGTAGGTTTATAGGATGCAATAGCATATACATAAAATAAATAACCTCTAAGGGATATACTCAGCAAAGGATCAAAGGCTATCAAGAGTTAATCAAGGGATAGGGAAATTTTAAGGTTTATATCCATAAAACAACAATAAAGTCAAGATATCAATTCTATTTTTGGGGATAAAAATGAAATAAATGCTAGATTTACATTTTTTAATTTATAAATGCAATCTCTATCAACAAAATAATGACATATAGATGGAAAATTACCATAAAATTCAAATTAAACCCAAACCTTAACCCTAGTTACCAAGAAATTAGGAAAAGAAGTAAGAATCTAGAATGATCACTACTACTAGACTAGTGCCTTTACTCAATTAGGCAATGGAGTCAATTAGGGCAAGGTTGATGATAGATGGCCTTGGATGAAAAGGGTGGGAGATCAAAATTCTTCTCTTAGTAACCCTAACAACTTCTTTATGTGGGATATTTAAGGTCAAAAGATGCATGCATCAAGTTCCTTTGATGGATTCTTGAAAGACAAATTTCGTATACCATAAAGAATCAAGATTTCAAGACAGATATTGTACTTCTTAATATGGAACAATAGAAACCCTAATATTAGAAAAATAGCATGTGAAATGGAAGAAAATGACAATAAACTTGCACTATTCCATCGAGAATCACTTAATCAATCCCAAAAAGTCTCTCCATGCAGAAATATCTCTCCCAAGGCAATTCACTCCACCAAATATCCATTGCATCCAAGAGAAAAGTACAAGAGAACTAGTGCACACTACTTTTAGAGAGAAGTGAGTGAAATGTGATGATAAAATGAAAGTGACTTCCCTCTATTTATATGAGGGAAACCAGGGAAATTTTCATAAATTTTAGAATATAAGCCCTAAACTTTTGCTTGGAACATTCAATTAGGCCTAAAGCTCACAAGATAACCTTAAGATAGCTTTACAAAATGATAAAACATGAAAAATACATCAATTGTTAGATTTTGTAACATTAGATAGGTGTTCTAGTCTCGACTTTGGTCTGAGAGGCTTAGAAACATAAGAGCTCTTGAACCTAGAAAAAGCTTTAGGAGAAACACCTAGAGATGGATGGCTCAATTAATTTAATTAGTCTATAATTAAAATTTTCCTAAGTCTAACTTAGGAAAAGTGATTAATTAACAGGAATTAATTGAGAAAGGAGAGATTTCTCTTGAAACTCACATGGATCAATCCAGAGATGATCTTAGCCATTGATGAAGATTTAATCATGGTCGTTGGTGCGCCAATGAGAGATTATAAGAGGAGGTCGATGGGGTTGGAGATAAAAACACTTGAGATTGATTTTCGTTGGAAGATCGAGCTATCCAGCAACAACAACTGAGCAGGGAAGAGAAGTTCGTGCCAGAGGTAAAGAAAAGTCAGTGAGGAGAAAAGACAGTAATTTCGGTGGAGATTCTAGTTTCGTAGAGTCAATCGCAGGAGGGCTGATTTTTCCAAAGTGAGGTTGTGCAAGAAACGTCAGAGGAGGAGTTCGATTCAGCTGGAGTGAGGGTCGATTCAGTTATTGGAGTCCAGGAGAAATTCCGAAAGTGCTAGCGAATCATTCTCAAAGGCTGAGTTGGGTAGAACGTCTTGATTAGAGTAGCTTCAAGGCAGTGCGCGTGAGGGATTGCACAAGGCTTGCGCAGAAGCTGACGCAGGGGCCTTCGTGTGGCCTGTGTGAGCCGGTTGTGGAGCTAGATCAGTGTTGGATGAGACAAGATTTGTCTCACTAATTTTTGTGGCCAGATTTTCCTGCTGAGGATTTCCAGTTTTGGGCATCCAATTTGTACTCAAAATTTCACTGTTGCATAATAATAAAATCCTCATCTACTGCATTGGTTTTCCCACATTAGGGTTTTCTGGGGATAATTGTCCAAAAATAGTTGTGTCAAACTTTTATTGTGTGTGCTAGCATTTTCTCAGTTTCTAGTTTATTTTTGCAGCGTTTGTATTTGTTAAGAATTGCAATGTGATTAATTTGTTATTTTTCCGTAACAAAATAAATTGCACAATTTTATTAGTTAAAAGAATTAATTCTGGTTGTTGCATTTCAAGGAATTTTCACATCAATAATCTACCACATGTGTGGGCATAGATGCTCTTCGACATGATGTTGTCCTCCTAAAATGGCCATCTCCATCAAGAAAGTGACAAAGTGGGTCCAAGAGTGCTACTCACTCCAAGGTACATCTTCAAAGTGCATGGGTATATCTCCAAGTAACATTTCCTCCACCATAATGTCATCATCAAGAGGTTTATGTCACCTTTCTAAGGCATGTATGGATGACGTGGAAACCTCAGGAGCAAGAGTTAGCATATAGGCATTGTGTGCTATCCCTCCCAAACCATCTTAGTGGTCTCCATCATCATCTAGGCTCTGGAACAAGGCAACATCCATCAACAAGGGCAAGGCCAGCGTAAGGGCATTCTGGGTTCATTTGGGCACGTCATCAATCAAGCCAACGCCTTGGATTTGACATAAAATCTAGCAGGCCATAAGGATGGAAACCCTATAGGATGAAGAGCTAGACTAAGTTCCAACAATGGGACAATGGTGATGTCCCTTGCTCTTTACAGACTTTCACCGATGGGATGAGTCCCGGTATGATTCTGATCACCTGTGATAGATATTCTGAGTCCAGAGGTACAAGGTGATGGATCTAGAGCTCATTCGAAAGAGAGGCTCAAAAATGGCATGAGGCTTCAAAGAAGCAGGTTGCTCTCTAAGAAAATCCCTAGAAACGAAGGCACAAGACCTAGGGGTTAAGGATTTTCAATGGTAATAAGTATTCACAAGGTCAAGGCCCAAGAGAAGAAAGGGCTTGTTATGATTTAATCCATTGAGTAAATCATACAACCCTCAAAGGATTCCTCAAGGTTGAGGGAGAAGAACCTAGGGTTTCCCTCTTGGAGCAAACACCTAGGGAAAGCGATTTTATGGATGAAACTCGAGCGGATTCCCACCAAATTTTGAGCATAGGTAGACTAGACCCTAAGCTTGATGTTTGGACCAATGTTGCACGACTTGTACTCGTATAAGACTCGTCACGACATTGACTCGTCAACTCATATAAGACTCGGGAACGACTCTTATAAGACCCGTATAAGACTCGTCAAAATACAAAAAAAAACTTAAAATGTGGTAAATTTTAAGCACAAAAAAGAAACTAATGACAATTCCAATCCTGATAAGTTATAAAAACCACAATATATGCAATAATTCATAACATCATCTTTTATCTATAAAAGTATAACATAACATATTCAGTTTTTGTAAGAAAAATATTTAGATATTGAATAAGAAAAGGGCTCATGATTCCATAATTAAAATAAAAAATGTCAGCAAGTTCAAAATTCAAATACATATGTTATAAATGATAAATGATTGTCTCATAACAATATTGAGTCTCATCACTCATGGATGATCATGCCTAAAATAATCCCTCATGGAGCTAGTGGTAGCATTGGAAGACTGAAGCAACTATGTTGCAGGTGTATTTGGAATCTCCATTTGAGATGACAAACTAGAGAGATCCTCAGTCTCTTCATCAAGCCAACTCAAATCAGGGGCCTCCTCCTCCACAACCCAGTCAGACTCTAAATCAATAGTATCCAATAAAATTGGATCTATATCCTTTGGTTGCACTTGTTTTGTGAGCATTCGAAGGTTGTAGTAGATGAAAACCAACTTCTCCAACCTCTCATGCTCTAACTTGTTTCTCTTTTTGTTGTGGATGTGCTCAAACACTGACCAATTGTGCTCACAAAAAGAAATACTGCAGGGTTGACTCAAAACTCTGATGGCGAATTCTTGTAATTTTGGTGCCTCAGTGCCACAATCTATCCACCAATGAGTTGTAAAAAAGTAACAACAAAGATTATCAGTTTGCAATGCCAAACATATAAAAGAGAACTAGCAAAATTACGAGTTAAGTTCTAACAATTTGCACTTACAAGGCATTTTCTTTTCCTTGAGATGTTGGCTTTATCTAAATCCAAACATGCCAGATGCTTCCTTGTACATATCTCGTTGTATGTTGATTTTGTCCTGAATATCTTGATATGGGAACATCTTCTCAATGCATATCATGACACCTCTCATCACCTCGACATCTCTTTGAATGCTAGACCCCTCATTATAGAATAAGCTCGGATTGAGATATGCTCTTGCTACATGAAATGGTGAATGTAGTTGCCTGTCCCTCCTGGAATAATTTTTTTTCCATATAGTGAGATATTTAGATTCATTTCCTTTATAAAAAGTCTTGATGGCCTCTTTGGCCCTGTCCATGCCCTCACAAGTATATCCCATTGTAGGTTTCTCTCCATCCATAAATCTCAAGAACAAGGGTCTCAATGAAGCTGACAATCTTAGTCACTTTGTCCCACAAACTATTAGCAAAGACCGATGTTTTCACAGACATTGCTTCCGGTTTTGTGCTATCTTTCCAGAATACCCATTGTTGGCTACAAAACGTTCTTCTCAAATCTTGGTACTCAGACAAAAGGCTTTGGAGGGAAAGAAAGTTTGTAGCAAACTGTGTGACAACTGGGTGACTAAGCTTACCCTGTGTGAATTCCCTCATAAGGTTCAACACCCAAGCATGATTATAACTATACTTGGTAATATGCTCGCATTCTTGCAAAATGTCTTGCACCCACTCCAACTTCCCAATGTCCTCTAGCATCAAGTCTATGCAATGGGCAGCGCATGGAGTCCAAAAAATGGTGGGATATTTGGCACAAAGCAACCTTCCAGCTGCCACATAATTTACTGCATTTTCCGTGATTACTTGGACAACATTTGCAACCCGAAATTCCTCCACCACATCAGCGAACAATGAAAAAATCAAATGTGCGTCTTTTACATTTGTAGATGCATCAATGCATTTTAGGAACAAGGTTCCTTTAGGGAAAGCTACAACAAAATTTATTATTGTTCTACCCCTCTGATCTGTGCACCCATTAGACATAAGTGTACAACCTATAAATTTCCATGAGCTTTTAATGCTCTCCAATTTCTCCTTGACACACTCAAGCTCCTCATCTAGCTCTTTCCCTCGAAGTGCATTATCAGATGGGGATTTGTATCCAGGGCCAACACATGCAATGGAATCCACCATGGGCTGATAAAAATAAGACTTTTCATAGTTGAATGAAACACTGTTACGGTACCAAAACCTCGTCACTACTATATCTACCTCCTTTCTCTTCTTATCATTGAAACTGTCCAAGGTTGGTTGAGATCCTGGAGTTGTACGAGGATTGAAGAAAGAAGAGGTTATACTCTTGTTTGCCATAGAAATTAAAGAGGAGTTACCAATATCTAGGCTTTGAAAATGTGTTTCACTCTGACATGAAGATCTACCTATGCCAACAATCTCATCCTTCCTTCTTGCCCTCTTAAAGCTTGCTTCTTTAATTTATTCCAAAGAAGCTACCATTTCAGTAGTGAACAACATCTCAGACCATGCCTAAGAATTTTGGCTAGGTGGTATTTCATCTTGTTTATGCCTGCGTGCATTGTGCTATTGCAATAATTGCACTTGATATTATGGTCATTACTGGGAATGATTCATTGACCATGTGCCCATGCTGGATCACGAGACTATTTGAAACCCTTTGGTGGCATGGTGACAAAATCTGGAAGAAAAAAATAAATAATTTATTTTTTTTTGGCTTTGAATTTTTTTATAATTTGTAAATTTTTTTAGTTGTGTGGTTGAGTTTCTCAGCTAGACAACGACCTTGTGTGGCTGAGAAACTCAGCCGCAGGCATTCCCAAAAAAAATAAAATTGCAAACATAAAAAAAAACAAGAAAAAAACAAAAATGAATACATGGAAAACATTGTAACTAGGTTCATGAAGCCTACCTAAAGCTTAGTCTGATCCGATGGAGCCTCCTTTAGCCTCCTCCAACAACTCCTTCATGCTCCTTTAGTTTCACTCTCAAGTTTCAACACTCACACAAATTAGCCAAACACTCAAATGACAAGTGAATGAAAAATGGAAGGGAGAGAGGTGCTTATAAAGCTTTTTTTCCCTCCAAATTCCATTTTACTCCATCTCATTTCCAAAAAAAAAAAATCGAATTTTTGGATAGATTGTGGGTTTTGATGCTCGAAGGGTCTTATACAGGTTCGATGAGTGTTTAATGGGCTACTTGCGACAGTGATGCGGGTAGCCGGGTCTTATACAAACCCGTCGAGTTTGGGTCTAGACCGCGGGTTCTATGCGGGTGACTTGGCCCAACATAGGACCCGTCCTTACCCGCGGGTTTTATGAGGGTCGTGCTTTAGTGATATATATATATATATATGTATGTATCAATGTTGCAAGACTTTTGCTCATATAAGACTCGTCACGACATTGACTCTTTGACTCGTATAAGACTCTGGAACGACCCTTATAAGACCTGTATAAGACTCGTCAAAATACAAAAAAACCTTAAAATGTAGTAAATTTTAAGCACAAAAAAGAAACTAATGACAATTCCAATCCTTTTAAGTTATAAAAACCACAATATATGCAATAATTCATAACATCATCTCATATCTATAAAAGTACAACATAACATATTCGATTTTTGTAAGCAAAACATTTAGATACTGAATAAGAAAAGGACTTGTGATTCCATAATTAAAATAAAAAATGTTACCAGTTCAAAATTCAAATACATATGTCATAAATGATAAATGATTGTCTCATAACAATCTTGAGTCTCATCACTCATGGACGACCATGCCTAAAATAAGCCCTCATGGAGCTAGTGGTAACATCAGAAGACTGAAGCAACTGTGAGGCAGGTGTATTTTGAATCTCCCTTTGAGATGGCAAACTAGAGAGATCCTCAGTTTCTTCATCAAGCCAACTCAAATTAGGGGCCTCCTCCTCCACAACCCAATCAGACTCTAAATCAATAGTATCCAATAAAATTGGATCTGTATCCTTTGGTTGCACTTGTTTTGTAAGCATTCGAAGGTTGTAGTAGATGAAACCCAACTTATCCAACCTCTCATGCTTCAACCTGTTTCTCTTTTTGCTGTGGATGTGCTCAAACACTGACCAATTGCGCTCACAATAAGAAGCACTACAGGGTTGACTCAGAACTCTGATGGCGAATTCTTGTAATTGTGGTGCCTCAGTGCCACAATCTATCCACCAATGAGTTGTAAAAAAATAACAACAAAGATTATCAATTTGCAATGCCAAACATATAAAAGAGAACTAGCAAAATTACAAGGCATTTTCTTGTCCTTGAGACGTTGGCTTGAGCTGAATCCAATATGCTAGATCCTCCTTGTACATATCTGGTTGTTTGTTGATTTTGTCCTGAATATCTAGATCCGGGAACATCTTCTCAATGCATATCATGACACAGCTCATCACCTTAGGATCTCTTTGAATGCTATACCCGTCATTATAGAATAAGCTCAGATTGAGATATGCTCCTGCTACAAGCAATGGTGAATGTAGTTGCTTGTCCCACCTGGAATCAATAACTTTCCATATAGGGGGATATTTAGATTCATTTCCCTTATAGAAAGTCTTGATGGCCTCTTTGGCCCTGTTCATGCCCTCATAAATATATCCCATTACAGGTTTCTCTCCATCCATCAATCTCAAGACTTTCACAACAGGCTTGGTGAAGCTGACAATCTTAGTCACTTTGTGCCACAAACTATCAACAAAGATAGGTGTTTTCACAGACATTGCTTCCGGTTTTGTGCTATCTTTCCAGAATACCCATTGCTGGGTACAAAACATTCTTCTCAAATCTTGGTACTCATACAAAAGGCTTTGGAGGGAAACAAATTTTGTAGCAAACCGTGTGACAACTGGGCGACTAAGCTCACCCTGTGTGAATTCCCTGATAAGGTTCAACACCCAAGCATGATTATAAATATACGTGGTAATATGCTTGCATTCTTGCACAACATCTTGCACCCACTCCAACTTCCCAATGTCCTCTAGCATCAAGTCTATGCAATGGGGAGCGCATGGAGTCCAAAAAATGGTGGGATATTTGGCACAAAGCAACCTTTCAGCTGCCACATAATTTGCTGCAATGTCCGTGATTACTTGGACAACATTTGCAACCCCAACTTCCTCCACCACATCAGCCAACAATGAAAAAATCAAATGTGTATATTTTACATTTGCAGATGCATCAATGGATTTTAGGAACATGGTTCCTTTAGGGCAAGCTACAACAAAATCTATTATTGTTCTACCCTTTGATCTGTCAACCCATCAGACATAAGTGTACAATCTATAAATTTCCATGAGCTTTTAATGCTCTCCAATTGTTCCTTGACACACTCAAGCTCGTCATCTAGCTCTTTCCCCCTAAGTGCATTATAAGATGGGGCTTTGTATCCAGGGGCAGCACATGCAATGGCATCTACCATGGGTTGATAAAAATAAGACTTTGCATAGTTGAATAAAAGACTTTTATGGTACCAAAACCTCCTCACTGCCATATCTGCCTCCTTCCTCTTCTTATCATTGAAATTGTCGAAGGTTGGTTGAGATCCTGGAGTTGTACGAGAACTGAAGAAAGAAGAGGTTATACTCCTGTTTGCCATAGCAGTTGAAGAGGAGTTACCAATACCTAGACTTTGAAACTGTGTTTCACTCTGAGATGATGATCTACCTATCCCAACAATCTCATCCTTCCTTCTTGACCTCTTAGAACTTGATTCCAAAGCAGCTACCGTTTCAATAGTGACTTCATTAGGGCAACTTTGACAACATTCCGCACCATGGCCAGGAATTTTGGCTAGGTGGTATTTCAGCGCCTGCATGCATCGTGGCATTGCGATAATTGTACTTGATATTGTGGTCATTACCGGGAATGATTCGTTGATCATGTGCCCATGCCGGATCACGAGACTATTTGAAACCCTTTGGTGGCATGGTGACAAAATCTGGAAGAAAAAAAATAATTTTTTTGTTGTTGGTTTGTTTGTTTTCTTTTATAATTTGCAATTTTTTTTGGTTGTGTGGATGAGTTTCTCAGCCACACTTGTAGCTGAGAAACTCAGCCACACAGGACCGCTGTGTGGCTAAGAAATGCAACGACACAGTGGCTCTGTGTGGTAGAGAAACTCAGCCACAAGCATTCCCAAACAATTTTTTTTTTTGCAAACATAAATAAAAGAATTGCAAACAAAAAAAAAA
>APFE031251646.1:0-38901 GCA_000404065.3 Pinus taeda
CCGCCTTCAAATTAACACGCACTCTCTTTACCATGTCTTCCATCTCTTTAAGCATTTCAGGTCCTAAACTTAATTTATCCTCAGGCCCTCCCCAGCTGGAGGGTGTGCGGCATTTTCGTCCATACATAACCTCAAATGGACTCATTTGCGTTGAGGTGTGATACCCATTGTTATACGCAAACTCCACCAAATGTAAGTACTCCTCCCACTGTGTGGGTTGTTGCATAACATAAGCCCTTAGCATATCTTCTACTACTTGGTTCACTCTTTCCGTCTGTCCATCGGTTTGCGGATGGTAGGCTGTGCTAAAGTTCAGCTGAGTTCCCAAATCAGTAAACAGTGTCTTCCAAAAAGCTGATGTGAATTTCACATCCCGATCAGAGATTATTGTTTTCGGAAGGCCATGCAATCTGAACACATTCTGCATAAAAATGTGGGCAATTTGTGCAGCTCTGTATGTAGATTGCACTGGTATGAAATGTGCAGCCTTGCTTAATTTGTCCACTACTACCATAATGAAATCATTGTTTTTCTTTGTTCTAGGTAATCCCGTAATAAAATCCATGGAGATGATTTCCCATTTCCATTCTAGAATGGGCAAGGGTTGTAACAGTCCTACTGGATGCTGATGTTCGGCTTTAATTTGCTGACATTCTAAGCACCGTGCCAAGTATTCCACAATATTTCTCTTCATTCCTGGCCAGAAATATTCCTTCCGGATTGTTGTTAACATCTTTTGATAACCCGGGTGGCCAGCATAATGGCTAATGTGGAACTCATCCATGATCAGATTTTTAATTCTGCTTTGATTGGGCACATATATTCTTTCCTTGAAGTAGATTAATCCAGCGTCATCTATCGTATATTCTTGTTGACTATCCCCTCTGACAGATTGCTGTATTTGTTGTTTTAACTGCTGATATTCTGCATCTTGGTCTGAAATTTCTTTTATTATGTCTAGAAAGGGGTTTTTCCATCCACTAATGGAAACTTCATACAAACTTTGTATTTTCCTGCTTAAAGCGTCTGCCACTCTGTTTGCTTTCCCTTGCAAATGTTTTATATCAAAGTCGAAACCGCTTAGAAAGTCCATCCACCGCGCTTGCCTAGTGTTTAAAGTAGGTTGGCTGAAATAGTTGGTCAAACTATGGTGGTCGGTGAGTAGCAGAAATTTCCTGCCCATAAGATAATGCCGCCACATCTTCAGAGCATGTATAACAGCAGCCAGTTCCAAGTCATAGGCGGAATATCTCTGTTCATGTTCTTTCAATTTACGTGATTCGTAAGCAATCACCCTGCCTTCTTGCATTAAGACTCCTCCCAATCCTTCCTTACTTGCATCTGTACAGACCACATAATCCTTATTAGGATCTGCTATACTTAGAATAGGTGCCGTGGTGAGCAGATGCTTCAGTTGCTCGAAACTTTTCTGGCAATTTGGGGTGCAATGGAATGACTTTCCTTTCTTCTGTAGTGAGGTAATGGGGAAAGCTACTTTGGAGAAACCTTCCACGAATCTCCTATAATAACCAGCCAATCCCATGAAAGATCGGACGTCCGCTACATCTTTTGGCACAGGCCAGTCCATTATGGCCTTTATCTTTTCCGGATCTACTGCAATTCCCTCTTTTGTGATCACGTGACCCAAATATTGGATCTCCTCCTTAAAGAAGTCACACTTACTAAATTTCGCGTACAACTGGTGCTCTCAAAGGGTCTGTAATACCATTCAGAGATGTTCATAATGTTCTTCGATTCTACGTGAATATATTAATATGTCATCAATGAATATCAGCACAAACCGATCCAAGTATGGATGAAAAATGTTGTTCATTAAACACATGAAAGTTGCAGGGGCGTTGGTTAGCCCAAATGGAAAAACCACAAATTCATAGTGTCCATACCTTGTTCTAAAGGTTGTTTTAGCGATGTCCTCGTCCTTAATTCAGATTTGATGATATCCTGATCGCAAATCGATCTTGGAGAACACCGTTGCACCTTTCACTTGATCGAACAGTTCATCGATCCGAGGTAAGGGGTACTTATTTTTGATGGTCAACTTATTCAACTGTCTGTAATCAATACACATCCGGAGAGTACCATCCTTCTTCTTGACAAATAAAACTGGAGCTCCCCATGGAGACACACTAGGGCGAATGTACTCCTTGTCTAATAACTCCTGCAACTGCATCTTTAATTC
Source organism: Pinus taeda (assembly GCA_000404065.3). Taxonomy (NCBI): domain Eukaryota; kingdom Viridiplantae; phylum Streptophyta; class Pinopsida; order Pinales; family Pinaceae; genus Pinus; species Pinus taeda. The sequence continues at coordinate 2,201 of APFE031251646.1, forward strand.
TATCAGTTCAGGTATACTCATTCTGTAGGGTGCTCGTGACACTAGTGCTGCTCCGGGTACCAGCTCAATGGTAAAATCTATATTTCTTCGCGGCGGTAGTCCAGGAATTTCCTCTGGAAATACATCTGTAAATTCTTGTATTATAGGAATGTTGTTCAAAGAAGCTGATTTATCCTTGGAATCCGCATATCCCACTTGAATGGCGTAAACTTGACACCCCTTCCGTATGCATTTTATCAGTTGGTTTGCAGTTATTGGGCGAACTTGCACTGGTTGCTTCATTCCTTCCATTTCTTTCCGGTTCCCTTGTTGATCTCTGTAGTAAATAACTTTGGTTTTGCAATCAACTAATGACCAGTGTTTTTCTAACCAGTCCATACCAATTAGAATGTCATAGGATCCGAGGGGAAGTACGTTCAGATCAGCTATCACTGGCTGATCTGCCATGGTAAATGAGCAATCATTGACTTTGGCTGTTACCCGTCGCTTGGCTCCAGTAGCTAGTTGCACTAGCCAAGGATTTTTAAATTTAACAGATTGTAACCTACATTGTTCCACTATCTTTGGGCTCACATAGCTTAACGTAGCCCCAGGGTCAATTAAAACAGATATGGTAAGGTTTGAGATTTTACCTTCGAATTCAACTATGGTTGGTTGATATTCTGCCTGACGGTCTTCCAGAGCCGCGTTAATCCTGGGAATACTGCGACCAACCTCGCCCACTGTTGAAGCTTCATGAATTTGGGATAATTTTTCAGTTCCTTTTCGCTGTGGACAATTTTTAATGTAGTGAGGTCCCCCACAACCCCAACACTGCACCGGGGGTCTTGCTGTACCTTCACTGTCCAGCCTTGGGTGTTGTTCGCTGACCTTGGACTCATTCGTAGTTCTAAACTTAGATGCAGTTTTGGATGCAAATCTACTATTTTCTCCTTTGCCATTTCCCTTACTTCCATTGCTGCGATTTCCTTTGCTGTTTCCAACTGTCTTAAAACCTCTCTTCTCATTCCACTTCCTGTTAACAGTTTCCCCTTTCTGTTTACTTTGTTGATAACAAATTCTAGCTTTGCGAATTACTTCGTCCATTGACTTTGGATTGTCAAACTCAATCCTCTCTCGCATATATGGTGGCAAACTGCTAACAAATCGCTGGACTTTGGCCTTCTCTTCCCTTATATACGGCACGTAATGAAGTAAGGAAGTAAAGCGGGTGATGAACTCGTCCATAATCTGTTGTCCTAATCGCAAATCATGGAACTCTCTCACCTTTTCATCATAGAAGCGTTCCGTTAGATACCGCTCCTTAAAGAACCTTTGAAAACTGTCCCATGTAATATTCTGTTCGGCGACTCCTTTTACTATCTTCACCTCCTCCCACCATAAGGTGGCCTTCCCTTGTAACTGAAAAATAGCTAGTCGTGCTTTAAGGTTGTTATCATACTCATAAAGCTGAAAATACTTGTTCATATTAATGATCCAGGCTTCAGCCGCTTCTTCTTGTTCTCCATCAAAATGTGGTGGTTTAATTTTGCGGAATTCTCCTTGTAATTCTACCTTTTGCCTTTTTGAGGTTCGCTGGTCAAATACATTATCGGAGCATTCCTCCCGTTCATCTGATTCTTTGGGAGGTATGTGATGGTTTTGTTCTTCAGACATCCTTTGCTGTTCTATACTAGGATTAACTGGTAATTGATTTTGTCTGTCAGACAAGCTCTTCAAAATTCTTTCTTGTTCCATCGTTAATCGAGCATTGTCCTCCCGTAGTCGAGCCATCTCGTTCTTCAGTTCTTGTACCATCTCCAGAATTGCCTGATTCGTAACTCTGGTTTCTTCCCCAAGTTGCACCCACAGTTTTGGGTTATTCTTTGGACTGGGTACACCCTGCCCCATTACAGATCGTCGTGCTGTGTTATCCGCTCTCCTCATGTCTCCGTCTTCAAAACCTGGATCCTGTACTTCATTGCAACAATAGAAAGAAACATTCAAGAGTATTATCAATAATAACTATTTGCTATTTTTTTAACACAATGTCCTTGTCTGTCATTGCTGTTCTACCCAGAGGCCACAGTGCTGTATCTGGGCTCTGATGCCATATGTCACTACCCATACATAGTAAACAAAAAAAAAAATTCTACTTACCACTTGTATCAATCTTCACATCACATTTACTACTTACTTGAGGTAATAATATCACCTGCGTATTATAATGTGATAATAGTTTAAGCATTAATATTTGGTGGCGATAATTTTTACATTGTTTACACTTCGGAATTGGCAGGACGGCCATGTCACCTTGGCGTTCCCGCTACCACCTGTCCACTGAACTTTAATACTAAATTGCTCTGATTGACTTGTTAAACTGGAGAGCGATCCACTTGCAGTCCGGACAGGGACAGCTGGTCTTCTCGCAATTTCTTCTGATACGATTCTTGGGAAACTAACTGCGGTAGCTGATGGCAGTAAATGCCACAGCTAAGCCCGCCATAACCACGGGATCATACCTGTAATGAACGCCCAGGATTTGAAGTCTAGAATCTACGGTGGTAAATGGTTTGTGTTGATTGAAAAGGCTTACCTAGGGTTTGGTTCTGCCATTTGCAAGGGTGGCTTGCGAAACAACGCTCTCTCGATAAACAGTTCTCTGTCGAATTTGCCATGGCATACTTGGCCTTGCTCCGGTTTCCGCCTAGAACCATCCGCTGCCTGCACTAAGTTGACGACCCTCTTTGGACAAGGATGATGCCGATACTTCTTTGCGTTTGAATGGTAGAGCTTTCGTTCTACACCAGGTGATTGTTGTTTTTGTTTTTTTTAACATATCTGAATTTCCTTCTATCTTTTGTTTGCCACAATGGGATTGATTTGTTGGCGCAATGCGTGTCTGTCCAGGATACCAGGCGTGAAGGTCTGCGACGACATGAGTTTATAGGGTTTCAATCTGTCTACGAAACGCCGGGTAAGTTACCCTAGCCACGGTCTTATAATTCATTTAGCTCGAGTTCGATTCCTGAATATCGTTTCTTTCAATGCCAGGAGTTTATTCTGCTCCGTTATGGCTTGCTCGAGCTGTGAAGCTCTCGACGGGGCATTTATGTTACTGAGGGTTTGATTCATTTGTGAAACCCTGGGTAGTTTTATAATTTATATGAGCTTACTCGAGCCTACTCGAGGACCCGAGTATGATAATGGGCTTTCTTTTGTTTTAAACAATATGTACCCAGTCGGCAGACTTATTCATTCTTACTTTACTGGTACTGTTGGTTCGGTGTATTAATTGATTCCAGGACTTATACTGTAATGCACTCTGTTATTTATATAAATTTGACTCTCATATATTGCATTGTCGGTTAAGGTTAATGTCTCTAGAATTTGAGCAGTCTATTAATGTGCTTCTTGGTTACTTATCTTGTTGCATGGTTTTTCTCACGAGGGTTTTACGATATTTAGCATTCACCACCTTGTATTACAGAAATACTTCTGTTTTTCCATGGAGAACTATTCCAAACATTGTAATCCTAAATGTAAATGTCGGTTGTGATTACAGTTGTTTTATCCGTCGAGTTATCGATTTGTTTTTACGGACTATTCTGTAGATTCTTGCGCCGGATATATGCATATCTTATATTGATGACTTCTTTACCCCAGAAATTCTGTTCGCGGCTTATAGTTCATACATGTATATGCTTTTCCTCTGATTATATACAGGGTTCCATCGATAGTTTATCTACAATGGTTATTTTGTGATTCTCTGTTTATATATATGTATATTTACAGGTCGTCTGCCCTTTTCCAAGTTTATTATACTAGATTTTCCTGCCTCGGGTCACTTAAGGTCTTCAGTTAATTCTTTTTGTTTTCGCATCTGTACCATGCTCAATCCAGTTACTTATGCCCTCGTGGTAGGAGCGCTGGACGCCATATAAGGCCATTAAGCTCCTCGGGCTTTACGACTTACAGTTCTGTTCTTTAATGTTGCTATATGTGTTAGTCTGCAAGTTATAATGAAACCTGGTTTTCATCTTACCGAACTCTCTATTGTTCGCTGTCTTATGTATTACTTGCATGGAATAGTAGTGGTTTGTATTTTACTTGACCGTGTTTCTACGATTGCCATATACAGCATTATATCTACTTGTTTATTTTCAATATAGTACTGGTTATTCTCAGTGATATCCTCTGAGTTTGTCCAATGATTACTCGAACTAAGGAATACCCTACCAGACTTATCCAATAGAGTAGATAAACAATTAACCCAGTTCCATTATATTATTCTCTTATTCACCGTTAGCAACAGTCCTACAGGTTTGTAATTAATTCTCATTACCATTAACAATAACCCTCGCAGACTTACAATGAACTCTCAATTACAGTTAATAATAACCTTCATAGATTTACTATGAATTCTCATTTACAGTTACTAATAATCCTTACATATTTAAAAGAATTCCTAAATAAATACTGTAGTCATAATGTACTTACCTGTACTGTGCTTTCTTTAGTTCCTGATCCCTTCCAAATTGGAGGAACCCATTTAAAGCTTGTTATCCTCCCAACCACGAGATCAGTCATTCAGATCTGATTCTCTCCCCCAAGCTCACTTGCAGGCCACTGCCTTCAGCAAGGTGATGCACGCTAATAGCGATGCAGAATAACTCACAGCAGTGCTGGTACCATCTGGTCCTCACCATACATAGTACTCCTTTCTCTAGTTCTTGTCCTTCTACTTTCTCCTATATGTTCCTTAACAGCCCAGGTCTTTTTTCCTTTTTCCATTTCTATGGAAAATAAAAAGTAGTTAGGGTTGCCCCTTATTTGCTGGCAACCGTTTCTTTTAATTAGACAAGAGGAAGTAAATAACTTTTCTCATAAAGCTATTTACAATATTATTTAATCCATCATTTGAACTAATAACATTTCAACATAAATAAAGTAATAATTCCGGTTTTCATATTTACCTAGCATGGTAATTTAGAAAATTATTCATATAACTGTTTGGTCATTACATACAGTCATTTCAAGATCGAGATCCTAAAATCAAGAAAAAGCGAGATCAGGAAGTTTGATGGCAAGGATCCGGTAAATTGGATAGTACAGATGGATAAATATTGTGATATACATGGTGTACCACTATTACAAAAGGTATGTATTGCATCTTCATATTTAGAAAAAGATCAATTTTTATGGTATAAAGGGATTTTTCTCATAAACAACTTGCTACGTGGTCAATTTTCACAGAGGAAATTATAGCACATTATGAGAATAAAAAGAGCAACACCTTCTTTAGAGCAAGACCACAACAATTGGAAGAAAAAAGAGAAAAAGGGCTTTGTTAAAAAGTGGAAAGAAAAATTATGGCAACAAGGAATTCTACCCCTCACAACAATAAAAATGGAAGTTTTGTTTCTCCTATCCTTCCACAACCTACAAGGGTTACACCACAACAATTGGAAGAAAAAAGAGAAAAAGGGCTTTGTTACAATTGTGATAGAAAATGCACTAAAGGTTATAAGTGTGCTGAGAAGAAATTATTTTACATAGAGTATGAAGAGGAGGAAGAAAAGGATCAGGAAACATCCAATGAAGAGGATATATGACAGGACCCAAACCTAAAAAAAGAAGAAATGAATCTGACCATATCTTGTAAAGCATTGGCAAGAATTACCACTCCTCAAACTCTCAAGATAGAAGGACATATCAAGAAGACAAAGGTTCAATAAGTGAAATATCACATCAAGAAAGAAGAAATGAATCCAACCATATCTTGTAATGCATTGGTCGGAATCACCACTCCTCAAACTATCCAAATAGAAGGACTTATCAAGAAAAAAATGTTCAAGAAGTGAAAGATCACATCAAACATCAAGAAATGAATCCAACCATATCTTGTAAAGCATTGGAAGAAATTACCACTCCTCAAACTCTCAAGATAGAAAGACATATCAAGAAGAAAAAGGTTCAAGTAGTCAAACATCACATTGAGCATCAACAACAAGTTCTCCAACTTTTAAAGGATAAAACCACTTTGGTGCAAAATCGAATGAAACAATAGGTAGATCAACATCGTAGTGAAAAATGTTTTGATGTATGTTATTGGGTATTTTTACTGCTACGTCTCAAGCAAGCTATTTATGAGAAGGAAATGTTTGGAAATACTACATACAGTTAAGAAATGGAGACCTTACCGAATGGGAAGACACTCCAAGGTAAAAATGGGTCATGATAGTCTTAAATACTTTTTAGAACAACTATTATCTTTAGAAGAACAGAAAAAATGGGTCACAACTATGTTGGGTTATGACTTTAACATCATCTATAGAAAAGGGAAGCAAAACTTTGTTGCAGATGCACTCTAAAGAAATGATGATGATGTGGAAGCATTGTTTTGTGCTATTTCTATTATCCAACCAGAGTGGATAAACGAAGCAAGAGATGAATGGAAGAAGGACGAGGAATTATGGCTACTTATTCAAAAGTTGCAGAAGATCTCAATTCAAATAATATTGCCAGAACTCGAAGAGGAAGGAAAAATCATATTGGAACCTGGAGCAGTCACAGAAGAAAGAACCCGATAGCTACGAAATTGATCAATTCAAAGAATCTCATCAAGTGGAAGAACTTACCTGCTAAAGATTTCACATGGGAGGACAAGAATTTTATACAGAAACATCAAGAGTTACTCAAGCGTTGAGGATAACACTTTTTGAAGGAGAGGAGCATGTTAGGCCCCTATATTACTAGTGTAACCCCTTATTGTTATTAGTAAAACCCCCTTATTATATTTTTGTACCCATGTAGTCCCCATATTCTTACTATTGTGCCCCATAGAAGCCCACTATTGTTATTATTCTTCCCTTACATTATTATTGTTATTCCGGCTTTGATTATATTATGACCCCTTAGACTCCTATATATAGAAAGGAGGTCTTTTCATTTGTATCATCCAAGAATTGTTCATTTGTGTAATATAAAGGAGGTTTCCCCCTCGAAGAGGCTGAATTATAAGGCATTGAACTATATTTTCTATCTTTTTGTCAACTAGTTTCATAACACCTGGTAAGGTTTTGCTCCCTCAAACAATGTGTATTTGGAGAGTTTTCTCTTTAAAATTATTCATCCATTGAAACACCATATCCAAAATGAATTACATCATTATCTACATGTGCACCAATCATTACATTAATATTAAATTGAAAGACAATTTTAAGATACCTAGTCTTGCACTAAATACAAAGACCTGCCCTTCATAAGATTAACAATAATTCATGGGAATTTTATGAACCTTCAAAATATGTTCTAGGTTGGAAACTAATTAATTAACCATCAAGTTTCGGATGGAATTGAATTATTTTCTAGGTGTTTCATATTCCACTTAATTTTTATTTTTATTTTTTTAATAATTGTTCGTCATCTTGGCCATGATCTATGTAGAATTACTTCACCTTCTATCTATTTTTATGAGTTACATTATAAGAGGTCAACATTTACTTCTTCATATTTCGTTCTTTCTTAGTATCGTTTGAACAAGGTATTTGCGAGTAGATATTTTATCATCCATGAACAAGTTGATGAAGGGAATAAGGATGGAATTTACGAAGAGTGGCACATGCCTTTAGTTATTGATCATAGTAATGATGAAGGCAAAGATAGTCATTTACTATCGCAACAACAAAAACAAGAATCTAGTGATGTGGACACATTCAACAGTTGAAGTCCATTCAAATGTGAGCAAGAAATCACACATAACAGAATTGAAGCATGTCTGCTACCAAGGAGATCTAGACTATAGACTCACTTACGAGAAAGGTATAAATATTATGCTCTTATGACTAGTATTTTAAATTTTGTTGAATCCATGAATTATAATGAAGCAAATTAGTATGAAGAATGGATGTCAGCTATGAAAGAAGAGTATGAGTATTTAATTAAAAACAAAACCTTTGAATTAATTGAACTTCCAAAACGAAAAGAGCCCATAGGTTGTAAATGGCTATATAAGCCTAAGTTAAAAACAAATGGTAGTGTATACAAGTATAAAGCTAGATAGCTGGCCAAAGGATACTCAAAAAAAGAAGGAATTGAATATGATGATACTTTTCCTCCTGTAGCTAATTTAAATAATATTAGGATGTTAATAGCTCTAGATAAAAAGTACCATTGGAGCTTACACCAAAGAGATGTAAAATCCTCTTTTGTAAATGGATATTTTAAGGAAGATGTATATCTAACACAACCTGAAGCGTTCATTAAGGGGTAGGAATACTTGGTCTATAAAATAAAAAAGGAATTGTATGGGTTGAAATAGGTTGCCACATCTTCGTATGAGAAAATAGACTCTTTCTTCTTACAACATGGTTATATGAGAAGTAAAAATGATCCAAATTTTTATACCACATTTGATTCAAAGGGGAAGATTGTGTTGATTTCCTTATATGTTGATGATTTAATTATTACTGGATATACTGATGACCTGGTTGAAGAAATTAAAGTGCATATGTCACATGTGTTTGAAATGAAGGACCTCGAAGAAATGCATTATTGTTTATGTCTTGAAGTCTAGAGGGATGTTGGCCAGAATTTTGTTACTCAAAGAAATTATGTCAGGGAATTGTTCAAGAAATTTAAAATGGATGAATGTAAAGTTGCTTCAGAACCTATACAATAAAATGTTAAATATCAGAGTGATGATGGTTCTAAAGAGGTGGTTGCTACATTGTATTGACAACTAGTTGGAAGTTTGATTTATTTGACTACAATCAGACCTGACTTAGCATATTGAATTAGTGTGTTCAGTCAATTTATGACAAAACGTCTTGAAAATCATTGGATGGTAACAAATGGCGTCCTAAGGTATCTTAAAGGAATCATAATTTTTGGCATTAAATATATTAATTCTTTTGATGTTAAACTCACAGGATATTCAGATTTAGATTGGGCTAGAAATATGGAAGATAGAAGGTCTATAACTGGCTATGTTTTTAACATTGGGTCCAAGATCATTTCTTATAGTAGTAAAAATCAGATTATTGTATCTTTACCATCAGTAGAAGAAGAGTATCAAGTTGCATGTGCAACCACTTGTGAAGCAACCTGGTTGAGAATTATTATTCAAGGTGTAGGAGATAAAGAAAATGATGTTAGGGTGCTTATATTGGACAACCAAAGTTCAATGAAGCTGGAAAATAATCTTGTTTTTCATAAAAACACAAAACATATAGATACTAAATTTCATTTTATTAGAGAAAAGGTTCATTCCAAAGAGATTTTTCTTGAATATTGTAACATCTATGAAAATGCAGTTGATATCTTCACCAAGCATCTTGGGAAGATGAAATTTGAATTGTTTAGGGAGATGTTAGGTGTGTAGGTGAATCCTTTCTCCATTAAGGGGGAGACTTGAAATTAATGGAGAAAGTTTGTTTCACGGTTATGTGTGTGTCTTAGTTTAGATTTAGTTCCTATTTTCTAGGAGATAGTTTTGATCTCCCTAAATTGAATGTAATCATATTTATTTGGGATTTCATGAATAATGTAATAGAGTGAGAGAAATACTGCTTGCGCAGTCTCTAGGTGTAGCTCGTCTCACCTGTGAGCTATAGGTTTCATTTCTAAATTGTCTTCCCATTTTTATCTAGATACCCATTGTTTGTGTATGGCCGCCATCCCCATCATATTTAGATGCAATCATTATCACTTTGTTGGCATGCCGTTGGCCATGTAACATTATCCACTTGTTGCATAACATTGAATTTTTCGAACCCTATCAAAAAAATTTGAACTTACGCCACGGGCCCCGAGAGAAGTGACAGTCAAAGTGTGTGTGCATGCTTCACTAAAATCATATTTTTTTTTCTCTCTCTTGAATTAGGAATTGGACGACATAAGCATTTTGGGATTTTCTTTGTGCACACATGTGTATATATTTTAATGTCCACTTAGTTTCTCCGCGTCATTTGAAAATATATATATATATAACGTGGGAGAAGGGATATGCACGACGGGACATATATAAGCAACCCAAAAATTTAGGGAGATTTTGGGGAAACAAGGGAAATCAAAGTCATAAAAATTAAAAAATGATTAAAAATTTCATATTTAAAAATTAAAAATAAAATCCCAACAATATGTCAATAGCTAAATTAATAAATAGTAAATCTTAATAATTATGGAATGTACATTGAAATCTGATCATTGTTTTGACTATTAGAACTAGGATAATCATTTGACATTTTTGCAATAATCAATTTGAAATTGTAAATCTAAAAGTAAATTACCAAATTGAATGCATCATTTGACATTCTCCAATGTTCCATCTAAATTCATTGTTTGAAAATGGGCATTAGTATTATGCAGGGTACATCTAAATTAAATTTATCATTTGACAATTGAAATTACACAACGTAAATCAAAAGTAAATTCATCATATGACAATGACATTATGCTAAATTCAAAAATATCCATAGCATACTAAACTAAAAGTAAACGTAGAAAGCAGTAAAAATACTAGTAAATTTCTCGAAAGGTACTAAATAATAAATCTCAACTCCAGTCTAATGGCTCCAAGTCACAAAATGAAAATTGTGGCTCCACTCTGGCATATTCAAGTCACAAAAAGAAAATTGTAGCAGCAAATGTCTTAGGCCCTCGATCGATGGTAAATCTGAATCATAGAAAATTGCAAATGCAAAATGTCAAGTGGCGACAACAGGAAAATCTTGGGAAGTAAGGTAAAATGTCGAGCGACAATAGAAGGAAAATGTTAGGCACCAAGGAAAAATCGTAGGGTTAATCAGAAATGAATGAGAAATGTGAGATTATGTTTTAATGTTTTAATTTATATTTTTTCTTTTATTTTTGTTTTTCTTATTATATTAAAACATTTACTTCTTATATTTCCTTTATTTTTTTAACTCTTATTAGCAAAAAAAAATTGGGGGGATGTTTTATTTTTTTATGTTTTTAATTTTTATTGGAAAAAAAAATTGGGGGATTGCAAGGGGACATTCATCAGTAAAAAAATGTCCCCCAAGAGCTTCCCTTAGTTCCCCTAATAAAGTGGATGTGGGGAAACATTTCCCAATGAGTTTCCCTATCTAAGGACTGTGGAGGAGGGTGGAACCAAGTCCCCCACCCTGGGGGGCATGTCCTCATGGAATAATATATATATATATATAGAGAGAGAGAGAGTCTAAGGTGTTTTTTTTTTCAAAAAAATCCGAAAGTGGGAGTGTTTCAATAGTTCTTTTAATAGTGGAAATAGCCTCAGCATCCTCAAGAAGCTCAAAGCACCTAAGTTACTAAAATTTCATAATTCTAAATACATCTCCAAAAATTCTAGTTGGATTTCATCAAAATCTTGCCAAAAAAACCATTTTTCTGACAAAATCATTCACACACACACACACACACACACACACACACACACACACACACACACACACACACATATATATATTCCCTAATCAGGGGGTGATAAATATCGTGCAAGCCCCACCCCTTCAGGCCAATTAACTTGATGATGTTGACATGGTATTTCGCCACCCTCCACATGCACGAGGTGCATGGAGCTATGGATTCTTGCATGCCTCTTATTAATTACATTCATGAAGGTGGAAACAACAACCTTGAAAGGAATGTTGCGAGTTTTGATTATGGTAAGTTTGACAGTTATTCTACTAGTAATCCTTAGCTGACTCTGACTTGGTCTGAGCAACTCCACTGCCGAGGGAAGGTGCACTTCATGATCCTTCACTAGCTATCGGCCCATCCACCGTCACCTTAGATTATCATTCACGGGTATGTTCTCGGTCCTAATATTTTTCTTTATGCGAATATGGATAATTCCCTAATTTTTATAGTTTGTTTAACAAATGGAACTTTGTTTTACTAGATGGCTTCGAAGAAGATTCATTAGAGATTATATTTGGAAATTTTAGCTTGGTATGAGGGTTTCTCTCTTTATTTTATGCCTGTGTATGTTTCTTTTTAAATTCTCCTACTGCATATGGGTATTTGGTGGGTCGGGCTTGTGTCTTACTCACGTTCGCCCTCCTAGCCCTATCCATGGAGATATGATGGTGGTTTACTTTCAAATTTTGTTAGAATAAGGTCTACAACTTGTGGTTTTTAGCGTGAGATGGGTTTGAATTTTTCTCATGGCCTCAGTTATGTATGCAAGAAAGGGACCCTTGTTTTCTGGTTTCAAAAATCTTTAAACTCATGGGTGGAAGCCTTCATCAGAGGGAGGCAATGGGTTTCGATTAATATGAGCTTACTAAATATGGTTACCATGGCAGGTACCGTGGTCCAGTGCAACCCATTCTCAGGTTGGCTAACAGGGTCTTCGCCTTCTGGAACCGTTTAATTATTCAATCCTCGATCCATGGCTCATGTTTCTACAGGAAAAGGAAAGGCCACTTGAGGCTCTCATGGATGAGAGAAGAAATCCAAAGGTGCTTCTGAATCTAGTCTCACTAATGAACCTAAAGGAAAATCCTGAGACGACAAATCTATCTTCCGTACTATTAATGAAGCTGCCCCTTTGTACCACAAGGGAAATTCAACCTAGGTCGGCCAATTGACAGAAGCTTGGGAAGCTGATCTTAACTAGCAAGTCGACCTTATGGACAGTGATATGGAAGATTGGCAATCTTTGGTGTCGGTCCTTAGATACTCGTGAGGAAGAACTTCTCAATATAAGCAAACTTCCCATCTGTATTAGATGATGAAGAAGATTTTGGTGAAGGCTTTGGCACATATTCCTTCTGGTTTGGCCTCATCTTCTCATAGGCTCCTAGCTTACAACAAATTTCTCTAGCAGATCTAATTTCATAGCCAAAGGAAGAATGGTTGCCTCAACTGCATTGAACAACATATCCCATGTATCTCACACTTTGAGCTTCAAGGATCCAATGTAGAGGATCATGCTCGTGTGGATTCAATTGAAGATGAATAGTTGGATGTTTACTGTTTAGTTTTGTAAGCAACAATTTTATATTTAGTATGCTTTTGTTTATAGTCATCTACAATCTAGGAAGTTTCAAGACATACATGCTTATATAACTTGGATAGATAGGTTCATACTATTTTTTTGGAAGGCTTATCATGTTGTTAGATGCCCAACAGATCTGGTTTCCCTCTTGGCAGGTTGAGGCCACCTAACCACATAGTTTGTGGATGAAAGTTAATGAAAATAAAGGTCATACACAACTTGTATATATATATATATATTATATATATATATAATATATATATATATATATATATATATATATATATAATATATATATATATATATATATATATATATTATAATAATATATATATATATATAATATATATATATATATATATTAGATAGATAGATAGATAGATAGAATAGATAGATAGATGATATAGATATGATGTTTTTGAAAAAAATAAAAAAATGGGCAAGATTTTGAAGGAAATCCAACTGAAATTCTTGGAAATGAATATATACAGTTTTTCTGATCAATTTTGCTCAAAATTTAGTAAATATTTTCAAGAATTATAAATTTAATTTGTTTAGTATGAAATGTTATTTCCCCAAACATTTTTTAGGGTGTTAGCCATTTCATACATTCAAAATTACATTTTAAACAACAAAAAATCATAATCTTACTTGAAATTGTATTACGGAATTTCAACAAAAAAATGATGTGTGTGTGAGAGAGAGAGAAAGAGAGATTAAAAATAAATTACTGTAAGAATTTACTAAATTTAATTTGAGCTATTTTAATAATAATTTTATACATAGTTTTACATATTAATATGGGGAGAGATGTTATAGTGATTTGTTAGATGAGATGTTGTACAACATGTCAATATAATAAGAATAAAATATTATTATTATTATTATTTATACTATGGTGAATTGAAAATTCATTAGATTAATCTGGGTGAAGTTCAACATCCTACGAAGAATTTGTCAACAACCAAGACTCCATGAAGGTGGGGGAGCTTATTCCATGCACCTTATAAAAATGGGTCAAAAATGCCCCCCCTATACATGCAATTGGTAGATGAGGCCCCCTTGTTTGTCAGAGAAGGTATCCCGCTATGGAAAACAAGTTTACTGAAGTATAGAAAGATGGGAGCCTACACCTTGGGCCCTATAGAAATGGGAAAGAAATGTCCTCCTAGACATGCAATTGGTGGATGGAGCCCTATAGAAATGGGAAGGAAATGCCCCCCTAGACATGCAATTGGTATGAAATGTCCCCATAGACATGCAATTGATAAGAAATGTCCCCCTAGACATGCAGTTGGTGGATAAAACTCCCTTGTTTGTTGGGCACGATATCCACCTATGCATAACAAGGATATTGAAGTCTACAATGGTGTACAATAGTTTAAGGACATTAAATTATTAGCAAGCAAGTATTTTTAAAAAGATAAAAAATAAAGTAAATTCAAGTAGTTGTATACTAATTTTTTTTTAAATTAAAAAAAGCAAAATCAAAATAAAAAAATAAAAATAAAAAATAAAAAAAATCATAATAAATGATGAAGAAGAAGAAGAAAATTTTCTTTTCTAAATATACCTTAAAGAAAAATAGGATTAATTGAGATTCTTTAACATTTTATTCCTATGATGAAAAAGAAGGGAAATAAGCCTTCTACACTGCTTTTGTTGCTTAAAAATTTCAACAAGTTTAGTATTATGGAAAGGTTTTTTGAAAATTCTTATGAATATGAGTAAAAGTCAGCCAATCAAAGAGAAAATTAAAATCCATATTATCATATAAATTAAAGTAAAAAAATTTATATTTTAAAATAAAATGATTCAAAATTCTATATTCAAATTTATTTTAATAAGCTATAAAATTTAATATCTATAGCACAAACGTTACTTTCTTAAACTATATGTCAAAATAATCATATTTTTCTATATTATATTAAAAAATTAAATAATAAACATATAAAAAAAAATTAATTATATTATTAAAATTATAGTAAAATTAAAGATAATAATTAACATAAATTTATTTTAATTCTAAATCTACAAAAACAAACAAACACATTTTTTAAAAAAAAAACCATTAAATTTTAATAACAAATACTAAAATATTATACAAATAAAAAAAAATATAAATATTATATATAATATATATATATAAAAGAATTACAAATTTATTAAATATAATTAATATTTTTAATAAGTATACTACCTTTATAAATTTAAGATATAAAAGTTGATTGAAATTAATACAATAAATTTTATTTAAAACTTTTATAAAAAAACATAACAATTTTTATGTCTTTCAAGTGTTTCTCATAACATCTATATATGAAATTTGAAGTCACGACGCACAAATGGAAGTTTACACATTGTAATGGGTGAAAATGAAAAGTGTTTTCTTGTTATACTGTTAATTAATCTAATTTTTCAAATAATTATAATACTATCTTTTTTAGAAAAATATAATAATATTAAAATCTTTATTTTAAATTTTTTTTTATCAACATCATCCTATAAAATGTTCAAAACTTGTAATTCCATAAAAACTAACTCATCTCCATCATCACGGGATTACATTTTACTTAATTAAAAAAATAACGTGAAACAATAAAATCTTTTACTTAATTAAAAAAAATAACGTAAAACAATCAAATCCGTTTGTCAACGTATTCAAGATGCTCGGTCCACCCATTTTCCCCCATATCCATCTTTAGAAAATCTCTTTTATTGCCCTCGTTAAAAAACTTTACACTTGTCATGGAAATCCACTTTTTGTATTTTTACCTTTTCGAGAAAGAGGGTCAATGTTTTCTATAAACTAAAACTGTATTTATGGCTATGAAGTTACCTAATATCTCCGTCCTCGATGTTCAATCACTTCCAACAGAATCCACATTACTAAAACATATTCAATATCTCTAAACAATATTAGCAATGAAATATCTATAAGATTTTATTTAGAATAGGAGTAAATATAGAGGTAACATTATATACTTTGTAAGATTGTACAAAATGTTGAGTAATGATTTCAATTTATTTATATATAAAAGTAAAAGTAAAAGTAAAAGTAAAAGTAAAAGTAAATGTAAATGTAAATGTAAATGTAAATGTAAATGTAAATGTGATTTTATTTTTTTCATATAAGAAATATATACTTGTATTATTGACTTATTATGGGTAGATTAAATTGAGAAAGGGTGAGGTGGGCTTTCGTCATACTATTAGGTCACATGCTATGATAGCACACTTCCATAACATTTCAATGTCAACATGTAGGAGTCAATGTGAACATCTCTCACCCAGTGCAAATGTTGTTTGATGATTTTTGTACAAACATAAATGATTGCACCTCCCTTAAATAAATCTTCCTACCCAAGAGTCTCTCTCTTCATAGTGTTCAATTAGACGGCATTCAATGATTATCAAGAAGGGAAGGTCTGCAATCACATGTTGTTCAATAGTTCTCTTCAATATTATTACCCTAGTGGCTCTCTACTTTTGTTTTGCTTTATGGCATCAACATGGGGTCCAAAAAAAAGGGAATTCTCTCTTCGTAGAGACATTCTATTTACTCTATCCATGTGCATGGTGGTTTTGTCTCCAATGCAGATTGATAGGATGTTATTACGGCTCCAGTTTCTTTGATCTCGAGCTTGGGCAAGCTCACTACAAAAGAAAGCAACTTGTTGTTTCTCTCACCCCCTAGCTTATAATCCTTCATTGTTTCTAGTGGACCCTTTATGTGCTTGGGTTGCACTTGGAGAGAATTCTATCCCATAGAAGGCTAAACAAGCAAGGCTATATTGTTCAGTCTAGTTCCCTATAAGAAGAAGTTTTGGTGCTAGTTAGTTATGGTTCACTCATACTCTCTTTGCATTCCCTTAATTTATTCTTCCTTGGTTCACTATGAGAAAGTGTCATAAGTAAAAGATAGGGAGGAAATGTCCTTATGGTTTATAAGTCCCCTCCACATCTTAAGGTTGTCTATTTATTGGTTCTACTAATGGATCCTAAGCCTTTGGTAGTGTTAAAGGATACCCGTGAGGACCACTCCCCACTTGGGTCTCTCATTTTATCTTAATCTTACCTTTAGTTGGAGGGATCTCCTGGCATCCTCTCAGATTTTAGCTCATTCATTTCTATCATTATGCCAGATCGTGTGACTCATGTTCAGCAAGGAGAACCTTATTAGCAAGAATATGTGAACACTCATGTGCAAGTGAGGGTTGAAAGTTGTGCAACATTGTTTAGAGAACTTACTCCTCAACCTATTTAAGAGGAACTTGCTTAGGTTGAGTGAAAATTGGCTAACTAGAGATGCACCCTTATAGACATGGAAGTATTAACTAAGTTGTTTATTAGGTTCCTCATGCACAGTACACTTGTGGACATTACAACCAATGCATGTATATAGTGGAAATTTATTGGCAACTCAAGTTCCTTCTTGGGCGGGCTTTGGTGGTTAGAAATGAGCGCAAAGAGAAATTTCTCCTCTCCTTCAATCACATGCAATGTCAATTTATAGCTTTGGTTTAAATGTTGTGTCATATTGAGAAACATCACAACATTCCTCTCGAATCATCCTGCTCTCTCGGAAACAATAAGGAGCCAATACTAGTTGAGACTACATATTTAGATAAATCCTCTTGATTATCTCTCTATTTTTTATCCTTAATTCTCTATGTTTTTAGTTAGTATTTCTTAGTGTACAAAGGGCCCAAATAATCTTGCTTCTAGTTTATGTTTTTTTGGTTAAGAAACTATAGGCAAAAAATTCTCTTCTGCTCTTTTGAATAGACTAAAATTCTTGGTCTAATCCAATCTTCCTCGTCACCAAGTCAAAATTGAACTACTTCATATGTACCACTTTCTTTTTGGAAATACAAAATATTCACTTCTGGCGGCCCATTAGGATGCGTTAGCTGTCCGCAAGTCCAAAACTCTATTGATTTACTTGTGTAATGAGGCTTCTATGTTGTTTCTCTAATCTCACTTGTTTAGTGGAAATTCCATTAACTAGATATACAACTTCACCAAAACAAAATAAAAAACATGAATAATTTATGGACTATGTATTCTCGAAAAGTCATGAATTAAAACTTAGATGAGAAAGATCCCAAACGTTCTTTACAACCACTTAAACTTAACTAACAATAGATTCTTATGAAATTGAGGCTTAATACTGTGTTATATAAAAAAAAAAAAATTACCCAAATATATTATAAATAACATATTTAGCCATAAAAATGTCGCTTAAGTATCAATAAAGAATAGCACCCATCAATATACCATTTTTGGACTTGGGAGTATACATTTTAATTAATGGAAAATTATAACCATATCATATTCATTCATTCATATTATCGATCACACTGAAAAAACATCACATTAACATAGAGACAGGATACTTATACTCACAACAAATTAACATTAACATCGCGAGAGCTACAGTGCCATTATTCCATTCTCAAAGACTCAAATCGGAGTTACAGTGTCTTTTACAAATGGTTGTGACAGCTTCAAGTACACACGGATCTGCCCCTAGAAATAAAATGACAGTGTCAGGACATGGAAGAGATACAAGGTTTTGCAGTTTTCTTCATTCTCGGACGTATTATGCTGTCTCTAGTCGCGTTTCATTTGGTAGCCATCATTGAGGTAGGGATAAATTCTATAGTTGTGCTTCAGAAATCTCTTTTCGTTTGGGATGCAGTGAATCCAAATATGGCACAGATCCCCACTGTTCGTCTGTTTCCTGGTCGAGTCAGGCTGCTTTCTCTGAAGTGAAGCACAAAAGTAGAAAAAGGGAATCCAAAGCGGGGCGATAAGACAGACATACCTATAACCTGCAATTATCTGTCACCATTCGATCACAGGGGCAGCACAGTTCCGTGCGCTTGGAGTGGGCTGCCGTGAAATAATATCTTATTGCTCCCATTGAAATTGAAGTTTCTGTTTCTTGCTGCTGCAGAAGGTGGACAAATAAATACGTTAATAATAAAGTTTAATATCTTATTGCTCCCATTGAAATTGAAGTTTCTGTTTCTTGCTGCTGCAGAACGTGGACAAATAAATACGTTAATTATAAAATTTTGTCGCCATTGCTCATACGGAAAACAACCAACCGCTCTGCTGCTGCTTCACTTTTATTCTTTTTTTTTCTCTGTTGTCACTATGTCCCGTGTCAATTCAGCTCCCTGACATTATTAAAAACAGTCCGGTTTGAACCTCTCGTGCTTTACATATCCACGGTCATATATATGTCAGACAATATTAATAAATTAACGAATTCACGATTTCTTGTTTTAACATTATTTGTTATTGGTATTGTGTATTTAGTCAAAATAGCATAAACAATAACATAAACATTAATCGTGTTTTTTTTAATATTATTTGTTGTCAAAATAGCAGAAATATTAATCGCCTTTTGCTTCATCCATTTTGCTGCCAGAGATCTGGGCTGCTGGTCCTGCTGGTTTTAAGAATATTTACATTATCTAATTAATGGTTGAATTCCAAACAATTTTTAAAATCTGTCATTCTTACAACGGACTTTTTGTTGACTCTCCGTTGATGGCGGTGTAGAAAATCTAGGACAATCGTGATTCCAACACTTCACTTCCACCATTTTCATTACTTCTTCTTTTCATGAGCAAAACTCATTAACAGAGTGTTGAGTATTGGGCAACTTATTCATTTTAGAGACCTACCAAAAACATACGTCCTCTGTTTTATATTCAAAGACATACCAAGACAAAATAAGAAGAAAAGAAAAATTGTCAGTCTGAATGAAAAGTTGTCCGTGTGAAATCTGAAGTCTATATCGAATATTGAATGCTCCTTCTCTTTCGTATGCATTGGATTCTGACATAACAATCTGCTCTGTTTACATATAAATGATGTTTAAGCCGTAACTTTTTCATATAATATTTATCAAATAGAAACGTCTGAGCACTATCCAGTTTGACATTAAAAGTTGTGTCTGTTTTTTAAACATCCATGGAAAAAGACATTAAAGTAGTAGGAAGCAAAGTTAAGTATGTCCCAAATAATTTTAATTTGATCTACGTTAAGAATTTATCTTTACTTCTGCAAAACAAACAATTTTTTTTGTTTTTATAAAATCATTTCAAAATATTCTTAGAAACCATTTTCATTGAATATTCAAAAATTTATACTGGTTAAATAACATACTATAGTTACAAATTCATTACATTATAATTATTATAATAAATCAACAAATATATCATTATATACAAAAATAAGATCCATATAAAAACAGTAAACATCCTGGTATAACTACAGATTAATGGTTACTGCAGAAAATTGGAAATCCGTGTAACTTAGTTACAATTCAATGCATTCCATTATTCTTCTTATAATTTTAACTTCTTTTACAAAGTGAAAAATGACTTAGAACTTGATTCTCAAACGTACTTGACTAACTATTAGAACTTGATTGTCAAACGTGCTTGATTAACTATTGGAGATTTGTACGGATGGCTAATTTATTTCATTTTTTAAATGCACCCATGGATAAACTTATTTTCAATTAAAAGTTCATCCCTAGGCTGAAATGACTTCGATTGTCATTTATTGCAGAGGGAAACGAATCCAGTGGAATAACATTGTCAATGATGTTGGTTAGTGTTGCAACTCATTGACCACATTCAAAGAGATTGTGTCTTTTCAAATCATTGTTTAGGAAGAGGTTGGTGTTCGATCAACTTGGATTGATGCTCAAGTTGGTGTTTACGAGTTACATTAGGTCGCACTCTACAAAGCTGGATATTTTAGGATTTTTTTGTGAATTTTTGTGGTTGTTGTACATTCTGTAATTTATGGTTTTTTTTTTTTTTCATTTTCACCTTAATCTTTTAGATGATATTGTTATTGTTTTGTTGTATAATTTGTATTTTTGTAATTTATGGATTTTTCATTTTCAAGTCATTTTAATATTTTAGATGGTAGGTGTTATTCTTTAAATTTAAGAATAAGTTTTTATTTCAATAAATATTAATATTATTAGAATATAAATAATTAAAAAATATAAAGGTTTTTTTTTAAATTTTTAAGATAAAGTAATATTAACAATTATTTATTATGGAAAAAATATCATACATTTTATTAAGGTTGAAATATTATTAATTCATAATGTTTCATGATGGATGATATTTATTTTTTCAGAAATATTTTAAATATTGATGTCAATTATAGTTTATTATTATATTATTTTCATTAATTATTTAGAGCATTATTTATTATTAATCAACTATCAAATTGGAGCATTTATTATTTACATGATTGTGAAAACATTATATTCATTATCTTCATAGCTATCTTTACACATACTTTTTATTATTACTTCTAGAAACATTACATTTCATATCATTTTCATGGTGTATCCTCTAAACATAATAAGAAGCTATATAATATGGTTGACTAAGCTATGTAGTACTATGCAAGACTATCCATCCGTCATAGTGTAAGGATGACTTATGTCCAATTATGCTTTTCCTTCTCAAGTTTGTATATAGTTACACTTTGGGTTCCATGTCATTGTTGTGATACTATTATGTCTCCCATGCATTCCTTTTAGTCCTACATGTGTATCTACTAGTTTCATCCCCATTCCACGTTTGTTCATATTATATTTGTTAATGCTCGCACCCTTGCTTTGTTCAAATTATATTTGTTAATGCTCACACCCTTGCTTTGATGATTGTTAATTCTTTGAGAAAAGTGGGAGGTGATGCATGGTAATCTTAGTTATTTCCTTTTTATTTTTTGACTCTTCAACATGTAGTTTGTTTGATTCATTAAACTTCTTGGCTTCTTCTTCTTTTTTATGCTTTTTATCAAAATTTTCTTCATGTGTCTATGTCATTTCTTTTAAAGCATTGGACTCTTCATCTAATATGTTATTAGGTATTACAATTAGTTTTCTTACACAAACATTTTCATGTGCCCCCTTGGACCATTCTAGTTTTGTAAGAGAAATATCTTGCAATATAACTTTTATTTATGCTAAAACTTCAACAAATTATTTTACACATTAATAATAGTAGTATATTTCATACATTATTAGAGGATATACCAATATAATATCAACACCATCCATTTATATAACATAATATCTAAATTAAACACATATTTATCCATGGTAACCATCAAAACTTTAAAAATTTGAACATTATGACTCTAAGTATGTATTCTTTTGATATCCTTTACAACAAATTGTAATATTTTAGTCAAGTTAATTGTAATGAAACTATATTTGCTAATAGGGTTTACAAAATAATAACAATTTACTACTGAATATATCCATGAACTCATAACATGAATTTGAAAATAAAACATTTTCATTGTCTTTATCCTCTTTCCCAACATGACACCACCTTTTTAAAATTACTTGTTAATATTTCTCATTTCAAAGTACCTTTATTTCACTATTGTCTTTTCAACTCATGTCTATTTGAGCTCTCGAGGTATTTATTGACATTTTCATAATGAATTTTCATAAAGTACGTAATTTTCAATACTATGACCATAATTTTTCTATCTAAGATACATATTGTTATATATGTTCCAAAACTAGAACTAGGGTTTTGAATAAATAATATAGTTTTTTATTTTTTATGTTAGGTTAAGCATTGAGAAAACTAAGTTAAAATGATAATAAAATTCATAATTATTTTCGAATTGGCTATTATGACGATAGTTTTGAAATATTAGAGCCACTTTTTAATTATTACCACTAATTTGACTAAAAAGGTATGATTTGCAATCTATATCGTCATCACCAAAAAAATATCGTTAAAAAATGAAATTTAAATTTATTATATCTTAACTCCCCACGCTCGATTTAGATGATTTTATTTTTTAAACATAGGTGTTTTTTAGAGGAAATCAAATTTAAATTTGATTTCCTTATATTTTGTGAATACAATTTAATATTTGTTCTAAATGTTTCTTTCCACTTTTTTCAAAAAAAATATGTAAAAAAAAATTGCACAGAAGAAAGATTTTTTAAACTACCTTTTTTAAACCCTTAAAATGAAAAAAACCTTAATTTTCAAAATGTGAAATGCATTAACACCATAACATGTAGAGAAAAATATCTACATTATTGTAACACAGTAAGTTATGCCTTAGGTAAGGAATCAGTTCAGAGATCATGCTTACTTTAATATGGTTTCTCATGAGTGTTTCTATGGGTTTATGCAAACTACTTCTTATTATTATGTTGTTTCCTTTAACAATCTCATGAGGTTATTTATTACCCATCTTGAATCAAGTGGGCTTATTTCATGATTATTTCCACATTATAGTCTCATCACATTATAGTCTCATGACCCCAGCCGCTCGAATAACAAGCTTAAGGAAGCAACTTAGATGCCACAATTCCTCATATGACTCCTCCTCCATGTGACTCTGACCTAGAAGTTGAAATTTTAGTCTACTGAATATTTCTCTGAGTAACCAAATTGTTCGATAGTTGACCACATATAGGGACATTTCATTAAAGGCTTCAGAATCATAATTTAGAAGTATAATCATTGTTGGGTTCGTTTCATGGATGTTGTAGTTGCTTTGATGGATAACTGCATAGATGAAGATATGGATCATTGTACTCTCTTTTGTTGAATAATTTGTGACAATCTAATAAGAAGAAGAATTTGAAAGGGTTTTCCCCATAGTGGGTTTTTCCCTAGTCTCCGACCAATCCTCATGTCTCTATGTATGAATGTTTTTCTTCTACTGTTCATTTATGTTTCACTGCATTGGTGATGACTATATTATTATTGCTGCATAGTTGCATGTGTTGTTGGATGGTGATGTAAACCTAGATCATGTAAGGATGTTATGGGGTGAATTTAATGTGCTAATGAGAAAATACAATTATCAAAGCAAAGAATAATATAGCCGTAAGGAAAGTTAACATGGTATCAGAGATGATATAAAGAAAAGTAATGAATATCACCCACATGGAGACAACTTTGATGGAAGCAAGAGAAGATGGAGAAGACATAAAACAATACTAGGTTTTGAAGAGAACCTTAGGATATTTTTGTTTTAGGGTTTGGTGGATATTATGAGGTTAGGGTTTGAGAGAAACCCTAGTTTATGGAAAATATTTTACATATGAAATATAGAGACCCAAGCATGATCAAAGGGAATATGTTTAAACACTTGTGAGAGAATTGATGAACCCCTAGATGGGATAATCTCTATTAGTCCTGATTAATGATAGAGTTGGTTGAAATATTGAAGGAAACATCATTAAATGGACATTGGACAGTGATGGTTCTTGAAGGCAGGTTCAAGAGGGAGGTGATCACCTCTCATTGAAGATAAGTACTTTTTTATTTATGATGCTTATTTATGTTTTTACTTTTGTTTAGACTTATGGATCTGAATATTATTTTGATTATTTCTTATGCTTCCTCGATATTTATTTGAGTATTTGGATGCTTATGACTTCTTGATGAGATATGACAGGTGGATCTTTCTTGAAGATCATGGCTACTGCAGGAAGAGATATTTGATGAAAAGGTGACGAAGAACTGTAACCTCCCTATGTAAAATATGATGGTGCACATGTTTTGAATACTATAAAGTATGCATGGTATATTGTTTCAAAGTTATGTTTCAGCTGCAATATCTATGGCAAGGTAAGCCTGTATCCTTCTCAAATTTTGTCTCCTTCTCAAATAGCTCATGCATGCATATGAAAGTGATTTGGATTCATCGGGAAATGGCGCACTTGGTATTGAACAAGTATCTTACCTTTTAGACATAATGCATTTCTTGACTCTATGAAGCTATTTGGAAATATTGATCTTTGATATAGTGGTATGCTTAATGTTTTGCTAACATCTATCATTTTAAATATCTTGAAGGTTATCCCCTTGGTTCTAATATATGGTAACTTGATACTATTGATATTATTTGTGAAAAGCATGGAGGCCATGATGATAGAAGCGTAACTATGAGTTTAATATTTAGGATATTTTGTTGACCATGGCTATGTTTTGATGCGTTTAATAAGCATGGCATTGAATGCCCTCACTTAATGGATTAAGTTATATGACATATACTCCTATTAGCTATTTGAATCTAACCCTTTATGAAATATATATGTCATGATGTGATGGTGAAGTAGATGATGCTAACATGTTATGACCATGATTGATATATGTCTAGTCTATTAATACATGACCATATTATATACATGTTGATGACTTGAATAAAGATGAATGAAGTGGAATTTCATATAGAGGGAGAATATCTCCATAAATTCATTACTCCTATTACCATTAACATTATATGCATATCATTTATTGTTGAATTAATATTTATGCACATGAATAAACAAATATCTGACATTTTTGATATGCAGTAAATATATGATATGAGAAGAGAGTGTTTTCCCTTACTCTAATCCTTAGTAGTACAGAAGCAAGCTTAAAAGTGAGTTTGTAGCCTCTCATCCACATAGAAGTAAGGTAAAGGGTGCAACTCTAATCTCCCTACTACACAGAGGAAGGCCTACGCATTCGACTATGCCTGCATGACACAAAAATGAAGGGTTTTGCATGAAATCAAATGTTCACCTGAAGGATGTCAGTCCTACGGCTTTAAAGCAGACAACAGAAACTTCTATGAGCAAGGAATTTTGAATAATTAAAGAAGAATAATTTATGGGAGCACATCCTAGGGTTGATAGTTGTAGAATGAGTTCCCCTCCTGTAAAAAAATATTCTTCTTTAAGGTTCAAGAATGTTCAACATATGAGAAGGGATAAAGTGATAGGGAGGATAAAGAGATGGATTTGGAAGTGAAGAGAGGGACGGAAGAAAAATACATACAGAGAGAAAAGTGGAGCGAGAGAGGGCGTGAAGTGAAAAGGAAGGGATGGTGATTCCTAATCCTATCTGACTTCTTGCACTAGATGCATTAATTTTAGTGTGGATGTTGATTTCTAATCATATTTGATTGCTTTCACTAGATCCACTGATTTTAGTGTAGATGCTGATTTCTAATCTTATTTGATTTCTTGCACTAGGTGCATTGATTTTAGTGTAGAACTTGATTTATAATCCTATTTGATTACTTGCATGGGATTCATTGATTTCGGTTTATATGTTTTCTAATATTATTTGTTTGCGTGCATTAGATGCATTGATTGCAGTGTATATGATGCTTTTTGATTTGATGTAACTCAATGTATGATGGTACATTAGCCTAAAGTGATTGGATAAATAATGTGCATTGATTTTAGTGTAAGCACAGAAAAATGATTGACAATTTGCATCAATTTTTGTGTTATAGTAATATAACCTATTAATATTGGAAAGCAAGAGAGACAAGGTATGATGTTTACTACTGTTATCACTCAGAAGTCTTCCCTAGAAGTTATCAAAATAAGGAATAATCCGGGGTAACCACAAATATAATCTTTTAGACTCAAGTTCTAGCCAACCTAAGTCCAGAGAGGGCTCTCTATTTATAATTTAACTTTGTTCTGGGTGGGATTTTAGGCTAGTTCTTAATGCTGATAAGGTTTTGATTTTGATTGGGTGGTGGAATTCTGGGAATAGATGGACAGAGTAGGCCTTCAAGCCATTGGGCTATGGAGTCAATCAGAGAGTGGCTTAACTGGATCAGATAAATTACTAAAGGAGGAGTTCACAGGGTAGGCTAGCACAACAAAAAGAAAATCTTCAGGTTCAAATGCATGAGGTAGTCCTAACTAGGGTGAAAAGGCAATGAAGAATCCTTAAACCAGGATCAAGATGAAGAACATAAGGAGGTCAGTAGCAAAGGGAAACTAAGAATCCTTTACTATGGACCTAAGGGGGGGGAACTACGGAAGTAAGGGAGCAATTAAGAATTCCCAAACTAAGATAGTTTAGCAAAAAAAAGTGAGAAAGTAAACAGTCAAGACAAAGAGCATTAAAGCTGATTCTAAAATATCATTCCTTGTTTACCATTCAGATTTCATAGATACACATGTGAATATTTATAAACATGCAGAGAAAATAGTAATAAACATGAAGAGATAATACTTATTTGATTTCCACTGTGCACAAGAATTCTATGAAATGTCTTTAAATTTATTCCATGATCCAGCAAGCCAATCCAGTCTTGATTACAATAGCTCCTTAACTTGATATGAAATGTCTATAGAAATGTATTTGAATCCACCCCAATTACTTCAAAATGTCAATTATTTATACAAAAAAAATATTAAAAAATATCTCATAATAGTTTGAGAATTATTCTAGGAAGTCAAAAAAAATTTCAAGCATGAAGATAGAGACAGATGGAAAACTGCTTCTTGTTGTCCCTTTTATTAAGATTGTGCTGGATGTTGTGGTTTGAATTTGGCTCTTTTAGTTGATTGATATCTGTATGCTAGAATCACTTTATGTCTTTAACCTATTGATGCTCTTTACCTACTACACTTTGACCCTGTTTCACTTGTTTTATCCTACTGCCATCAGATATACTACAGTAACTTTATAGTAAATCAGTTAATTTTACCCACCATTCATCTTCAGGTAATTTTATTTTCGGCATCTTTCTATATGTCTGATCAGCTTCAGTGTACTTGGAAAAATTTGGATAGGTGCTTTGCCTCATGCTCTAGGAAGAACAGATTTTCCAAATTGTCATACAATACTTTTCCTATGGGCAGAGCTTTAACCCCTGAAGTGCTAGCTTGGTAGTTGGCCAACTTGTTTAGTCTTTCAATGTAGTCCTCTTGGGTCATAAGCTTGTCATGGATAACCATAGGACCGAGGAGGCATTTTCCCCTCAAAATTCCAAACTTTATCATGAACCTGTCAATATCAACTTGCATGCTTTGGCATTTCTTCTCAACATTGAGCATAAGGTTCCTTTTAGTAAGAACCTTCTTGATTTCTATGATGGTCCCTGTCCTATCTTCTATGCCTAGTTCATCCAGCTGATTCTTGTTCTTGTTGTTCAAGAGTTTTATCATTTGGTTGGCCTCCTCAAGCTTGTCTCCCAGATCTCCTCTTGTCTTTTGAATTGCTTCATTGACCACTTTCACTGGTTCAGTCTGCTTAAAAATTACTTGAATTGATGGCCAAACATCATTGACAAAGTCAATGATGTTGGACCAGAGAATCTCCTTTATTTTTCCTAGTGGTTGTTGTAAGCTCAAGTCTTTTTCAAGGAATTTTATGCTTTCGCCCATTCTTTGACTTTTATGAGCTTCTTTCTTTTGTTGTATTTGTGCAAGCTTGCAGTTAGTTTCCAAGCTTGACACTTTTTCTTTAATCCTTCTAAGCTCTATAGATTGGATAGTCATTTCTTCCATGGCTTTCACTAATTCTGTTGTCTTCTCTGTAGATGTACCTACACTTGTAGAGGTACCTGTGATTGGCATGGTTGTAGTAGGTGGAACTGTTGGGTCTAAGGAAGTAGCCAATGTAGAGGGCATTGCTGTAGAAGCTATAGGAATGATAGTCTATGGAGTGGTGGCCAACTCACTATGTTTAGACTGAATCAATTTGTCTAGCTCTTTCTCTGTTTCTTTTAATTGTTCATTTAACTTAAACACTAATTCCATAAGCTCCTCCTATTATTTTTGGGTTTCAAGTACTTCAGTTGTTTGTGGATGTTGCAGATGAGGGATTTTGAGCCATTTTTTCAAGGCAGCTATGTCATCACTTTCTTTTTGTTTAGCCTTTCTATTGCCTTTACATCTTTGGGATCATGCCCCAAATCTATGATTAAGTCCTCTAAGGACTTTATCCTGGTATCCTTGGCCTATGAAGAGGCCTTTTCTAGTTGGAATTGCGTTAATATATTATTCAGCGAATTTTGTAGTTGATATGTTGTAATGGCCTTGCCAGTCAATGTCGAATAGATCATTTCTCTGGTCTGTTTGTGCAATTCTATTTGGTCGATAGGATGTATATCCTTCGCCAACACCTCAAAATCTGTCTTCAAGTAATTTGCTATAGACCTAGGCTACTGTGTGGTAGGCTTCAAGAAATTCATTTACATCTTACCTTCTTTTACATGAAAGGCTGACATTAGCCTTGTTTGATTAGTTGGAGCCATTTTAAGGTGTTGTGTATAGCTCTGAGCCTTCAACCTTTCATTTATGGCCTTTATCTCTTTGTATTTCTCTCTAATGTCCTAGTCCTAGCTAGTTTGAGCCCTGAATGAGGATACTTCCACGCTCTATTGTCTTTCTAGTATCTAAGCCTATGTAGTGGAAGGTTCTTGTGTTCCTCAAGAGGGAGTGGCATGCCTGCTCTCTGCCCTTTCTGAACCTGTGGTTCCAGCGATTTCCTCTGTGAACTCTTGTTTTAAAAAAAGATTAACCTTTGCCTCTTGGCATAAGTATGTGCAATAGGTCTTCCAGAAAGAGTGATCTCCTCCCTATCTCTTTTGGGATTCTTCTCCTCATTTAGAGGAGTCTGTATAATAGGAGGAGTACTGATAATTGGTTCTAGTTGTTTTGTTTGAGTCAGCTCTTCTAATATGTCTAGCTGCTATGATTCTTCTTTCTCTTGAGGTCCTTCTTCTACTTGTTGCTTACTATGTTCCTATGTTTCCCTTTTGGACTGAGATTCTCCTCGTACTTGTACAAAGAAATCTTCATCAAATATCCTCTCTAGATCAATTAATACATTATCGATATAAACTTGTTAGCGTCCAACCCTAACCCCCTTATTTATGTAATAGGGTGGAGTCATAGTTATAGTTAAGTAAAGAGTCAATAAAGCTGATATTAATAATTGTAAGTGGTTGACCCACATTTAAAGAAGGGACCACAATTAGTTGCAAATGGGCCATGGTATTAGATAGATGGCATTAATAAGAACCATGGTACTGACCCATGGTATTGCATGTATGAATCCCATATAAAGGATAGAAACTGCCCTCGAGGAGTGTCATGTCTTATTTTGTAATTGAGCCTAGCTCTATTGGAGGTTGCCCCCTCTAAGAGGCAAGTGAACATTGCTTTCCTTTCTGAATAATAAAATACATGTTGTTGTTTCTTATTTTTCTTTGTTCTAGGTATATTTATTCGCATATTTGGTATTCTGGCATCTTCTCGCAGGTTAATATCATAACAAGTGGTATCAGAGCACTTTCCAGGGCTGGTGGGATCTCCATTTTTTAGCAAAATTTTATTTTGGCTAGAGACGTGTTTCGTTGTCTTTAAACCACGGGATCTGTCATTGAGTGCATAAACCTACAGATTTGGGAATGCATGCATGCAGGACATACAAGAGGTGGTCACGCTTGTTGGACTCCCTTGTAACCCTTGTGGGTACCCCTTCGAGTAGTAGCGCATTAGACAGAACCGCACGCAGATTGTCTTCCAAGTACCCTATGGGTATATCGGAAGCCCCCTACACTCTCTTGAAACCTCACCATAGATAAATCATTGGTCATCTCACTACTACAGTACATTGAGAACAACACTCAGGGAGATTACTTGCGCATGCGATAGGGTAATCGGGTTGTATGGCTAAGGGTATGGTTGATCCTCCTTAGTTAGTGCCCTGAAAGATTGGGCCGAGTACTACTGTCAGACCCTTATGTATATTGTGATGTGTAGCACCTGACACTCCTTGAGACCCTAGTTCCCTTGTCTCTCTCTCGATAACGCATCATCTTTGCCTGATCAGATCTAGCAGGTTGGGTTCGGTCACCGTAACAACAATTAGTTTCGCCACTTGGATCTATTAGATCTGCTAATTAGATCTATCAAATCCGCCATTCAGATACAAAAGTTGGGTTTTGTAGCAATCACAACAGTCAAATCTGCCATTCAAATCTAGTAGCAACGATTTGATCACTGTCACATTTCTCCTCTCTGTAATTGAGGGCTTCACTAATAGATCTGACTATTTGTGTGGCTCCTATACCTGGGTAGGATTCTCGCAAGGCATTGGGCAAAAGCAACATTTTAGGGAGACTTAGCCCATAAGAATCAGGTTGATGAGCTGAGCGAGGCGGTACCATTCACTTGTCAGCGTCAAAAAATCAGGTGGTCCTAAATTTTTTCTCACAGTAACGACAAGTGCACCGAATTGGTGCATCGTACAAACCAGAGCTCAAGTTATGGTCAATGAGAAGATAGACACCCTTGAACATAGATTGGAGGAATTAACGAAGTAGATCTAGAACTTACAAGTAACTCTCACAAAGGGCAAACCAGGGAAACAATCGGAGGCATATGATTTTAATGAACACATTGAAGGTGAGTCTAGCCATTCTCTTCACTTCTATGGAAACCAACAATAGTCCCAGATGCAACCACCCAAGCTGGACATGTATAAATTTGATGGCTCTCATCTAGCCACATGGCTAGCACAAATGGAGCAATATTTCACATTGAATTACATCAGAGATGATGTGACTAAGCTAAGTGTGGGCAGCAGGTACTTGGACCATGAAAGATGGCAATGGTGGTAGTGGCATCAACGTTGCTATGGAAGGACTGTGACTTAGCAGATATTTGACAAAGCCCTTTTGGATCGCTTTGACCATGAATCTAACTTTTTGGGTCATCTTACTAAGCTTCGATAGACAGGAAGAGTGCAAGAATATATTATAGCCTTTGAAACCTTAGCTTTCCGCACAGGAGATCTACAAGATGAGTTATACTTGGAATGTTTTGTTAGTGGTCACAAAGACGCCATATAAGCCCATGTCTAACTGCAACACCCAATCTCATGGATGGATGCTTGTAAGGTAGCTCAGGAAGTAGAACGCACGTTAGCAGCCTAGTCGACTCATCCAAATTTCATAGCCAAGGGTCACCTCACCCAGGCTCCAATCACTACCCAAACACTTAAGGTTCAAAAGGTGTCACCAGTGGAAATGGCAAAAAGAAGAAAGCAAGGATTGTGTTACTACTCTGATGAGAAATACACCCCGGGGCATAAATGCAAGGAACCCAAATTCTTTCAAATTGATGCTACTAATCACAGTTCATTGGAGGAAACCCCACCATTTGAGGAACTAGAGGAGGAAGATGAGGACAACCAGTCGGACAATATGCTCCCAGCTACACATGAAGAACCAGTTATCTTGCTTCATGCTTTGGCAGGGATTTCTTCACCCCAAACTCTCAAAATCACAAGTTTTATTGAGCATTGCCCTATAGTACTCTTAATTGATAGTGGTAGTATGCATAACTTTATCCATCAAAAAGTCGTTGAAGTGGTGCATTGTTTTGCCAGATTAGTCTCTAATTTATACGTCCAAATTGTTGATTAGAGGACAATGAAATGTGAAGGCCGTTGTGAAAAGTTCAAACTTCAAATGGGGGATTATCAACTAAAAACACACATGTTTTCCATACAGATGGGTGGTTGTGACGCTGTCTTAGGTGCTAAATGGCTCCTCACACTCAGCCCAATCACAATGGATTTCCAGGAGTTATATATGAACTTTAAGTAGAATAACCACACACATACCCTCTGCGAACTCCACGGGGGTGCTCCCTCTATCATCAACTCACATAGGATGGAAAAATTGTTGAAAAAGGGCCACCATGGAGTTATAGCCTAGTTTAATTCCATCTAGGCCTTCGAACCCACTTCTCTTCATATTCATCTTAAGATGCAACAGATCTTAAACAAACATCTACCAGTCTTTCACAAGCCTAATGAACTTCCACCCTTGAGAAGGGAACATGATCATAGCATTAATTTGGTCCCAGGGGCACAACCACAAAATGTGCGCCCATATAGATATCCGTTCACCCAAAAGAATGAAATTGAAAAAATCATCAAGGAAATCCTAGAAGCAGGCCTCATTCGTCCTAGCATTAGTCATTACTCATCTCCTGTGGTCATGGTACTCAAGAAAGATGGGGAATGGCATGTGCGGACTTCAGCGCCCTCAACAAGCTGATGGTCAAGATAAATTTCCCATCCCAGTTGTCGATGATTTCCTGGATGAACCAAATGGGGCTCAATTCTTTACTAAGCTCGACCTTTTCTTGGGCTATCAC
Organism: Pinus taeda; assembly: GCA_000404065.3. NCBI lineage: Eukaryota > Viridiplantae > Streptophyta > Pinopsida > Pinales > Pinaceae > Pinus > Pinus taeda. Next base: position 35,200 of record APFE031251646.1, read on the forward strand.
CAAACTCGCATGAAAGAAGTAGACATTCCAAAGACTGTTTTCCGAACTCATGAAGGCCATTATGATTTCTTGGTCATGCCATTTGGTCTTTGTAATGCCCCATCCACTTTTTAGAGCCTCATGAACCACCTGCTCAAGCCATATCTCAAAAAATTTGTCCTTGTTTTCTTTGATGACATCCTCATCTACAGCTGCACATGGGAAACACATCTTTAGCATGTAGATCTGCTCTTGTAACTACTCTAGAAGCATATATTATTTGTCAAGATGTCCAAGTTCTCTTTTGGCTTGGAAGAAGTTGAGTATTTGGGCCACATTGTCGGGCGTGAAGGTGTCAGGGTGGACCTAAAAAAGATCCAAGCAATGCAGGAGTGGCCTCAACCAAAGACCTTGAAGAGCTTGAGAGGATTTTTGGGTCTCACTAGCTACTATCACAAATTTATCCACAATTATGGTTGCATTGCTAGACCCCTCACTCAACTTCTCAAGAAAAATTCATTTCTCTGAAATGATGAAGTGCAACAGGCATTTATAGCTCTCAAACATGCCATGTGTTCCACTCCCATATTAGCACTACCCAACTTCACCAAATATTTTGTGATTGAATGTGATGCTTCAGGTACGAGTATTGGAGCGGTCTTAATGCAGGAAGGTCGATGATTGGCCTTCACTAGCCAACAACTAAGTGGGAAAAATCTGCGATAATCTACCTATGAGAAGGAGATGATGACCATCTTATATGCAATGGACACCTGGCGACCATACTTATTGGGGCAATGTTTCCAAATCTACACACGCCATCAAAGCCTTAAATATTTTTTGGAGAAATGCCTATCCTTGCCACAACAAACTAAACGGTTCGCCAAAATGTTGGGATATGATTATGAGATAATTTACAAGAAAGGGCACGAAAATGTCATAGCAGATGCTTTATCATGCCAATTTGAGGAGGAAAGCACCCTACTCACAATCTCCCTTCCAATTCCAAAATGGATTGAAGACGCTTGCAATGAATGGTTTTCAAATCCTTTTCTCTCCCAACTCATTAATAAATTGCAGGCGGATCCAAATTCCACAACGGGCTACTCTTGGCAGGATGAGATTCTTTGCTACAAGGACAGAGTAATGATATCACAAATATCCACCCTCAAAAGATGCACTTTGGTGGGGTTGCACTCATCTCCCACTACAGGCCATTCAGGCTTTCAATAGACTTATGCTCGCACTTGACGTTCATTCTTTTGGACAGGCATGAAAAAGGAAATTCTTACTTTTGTAGATGAGTGGGATGTGTGTCAGGGCCACAAAGGAGAAACAGTAAAATCCCCAAGCACATTACAACCATTGCCCATCCCAGCCTCAATCTATATAGAGGTTTATATGGACTTCAATACGAGTCTTCCGAAGTCAGGAAACAAGTCAGTCATCATGGTGGTTATGGAAAAAATTTCTAAGTATGCTCATTTTTGCACCCTACCCCACCCTTTTACACCAACTTTGGTGGCCCAATCTTTCATGGACCAGATCTTCAAATTGCACGGCATGCCCACTTCCATTGTGTCTGATCATGACCCAATCTTCACTAGTAACTTTTGGCAGGAACTCTTTAGGCTACAAGGTAACCAACTACAACTCAGTACTTCCTATCATCCCCAAACTGATGGTCAAATTGAAGCAGTCAACAAATTTTTGGAGACCTGCCTTAGGTGTTTCACTTCAGAAAAGCAACATCTATGGGTACAATGGTTACCTCTAGCTGAATGGTGGTATAACACTAACTATCATGCCACCACCAAAATGACTCCATGTGAAGCAGTTTATGGTCAACTCCCTCCTTCACCTACTTCTTATATACAGGGATGCTCGAAGGTACAAGCAGTGGATCAACCCCTACAGAATCACACAACCATGCTAGCCCACCTCACAGAGAATCTCCATCAAGCTCAAAATTGCATGAAGCAATAGGCAGATCAACATCTTTCAGAATGTGAATTTCAAGAAGGGGATCAGGTATTCTTGAGGCTACAACCATATAAGCAAACATCCCTCAAAGACAAGGGTTGTCAGAAATTATCTCCAAAATTCTACGTACCATATCAAGTACTTCAACACATCGGAGAAGTAGCTACAAGCTAACTTTGCCACCCACTGCAAAAATCCATCCAGTATTCCATGTTTCATGCCTCAAGAAAGTGGTTGGGAACCATTGCCGAATTCAAACCAGTCTACCGGAATTGGATGAAGAAGGTTCAATCTAGCTCCAACCTGAACAAGTTATTGATATGTGAGAACAACGCCTGTGTGGTCGCATGATCAAGGAAGTCCTCATTAAGTGGAAAGACACCTCTCTAGAAGATGCGACCTGGGAACCAGCCACTATCCTTAAGCAATTTTTGTAGCTTCAGCCTTGAGGATAAGACTATTTTTATTGGGGAGGGCATGTTAGGGTCCAACCCTAACCCACTTATTTATGTAATAAGGTCGAGTCATAGCTATAGTTAAGTAAAGAGTCAATAAATCCCATATTTAAGTATGGGGATTTATGCAGTGCATTATATTAGATATCATTATATTAGATATCATTATATTAGTGCATTATATTAGATATAATGCACAACGTAAATCCCCATACTTAAATTCAAAAAGAGTCAAGGGATCTCTACTTGAATGGTTCATGGGGCACAATACTTGCTAAGGTTTTGCAAATGGGGTAGCAAGCTAAGTGGGCTTGATTGTGGGGAAAAACTCCACAGTTAAGCGCGCTTGAGTCAGAGGAGTTCTGGGATGGGTGACCTCCTGGGAAGTCCTGGTTACCGGGTGCAAGCCCCGGAAGTGATGATTGATGCTATGTGATTCATTCTCCACATTTCACTAGTTTCAATGCCACTTCTTCACCCCTGTGAGCATCACCCGATGCAATGTGCTAAGTGAACTATTCAAAAAATCATGAGAAATTAGTCAGTTATGACTACCTCTCGTGGAAATGGTCATACGTGAATGACTTACTTAACGCAGTTCCAAAAAATGATATCTAATATAATGCACTGCGTAAATCCCCCATACTTAAATTCAAAAAGAGTCAAGGGATCTCTACTTGAATGGTTCATGAGGCACAATACTTGCTAAGGTTTTGCAAATGGGGTAGCAAGCTAAGTGGGCTTGAATGTGGGGAAAAACTCCACAGTTAAGCGCGCTTGAGCCAGAGGAGTTCTGGGATGGGTGACCTCCTGGGAAGTCCTGGTTACCGGGTGCAAGCCCCGGAAATGATGATTGATGCTATGTGATTCGTTCTCCACATTTCACTAGTTTCAATCCCACTTCTTCACCCCTGTGAGCATCACCCGATGCAATGTGCTAAGTGAACTATTCAAAAAATCATGAGAAATTAGTCAGTTATGACTACCTCTCGTGGAAATGGTCATACGTGAATGACTTACTTAACGCAGTTGAATCCCAAAATGATATCTAATATAATGCACTGCGTAAACCCCCATACTTAAATTAGAGTCAAGGGATCTCTACTTGAATGGTTCATGAGGCACAATACTTGCTAAGGTTTTGCAAATGGGGTAGCAAGCTAAGTGGGCTTGATTGTGGGGAAAAACTCCACAGTTTAGCGCGCTTGAGCCAGAGGAGTTCTGGGATGGGTGACCTCCTGGGAAGTCCTGGTTACCGGGTGCAAGCCCCGGAAGTGATGATTGA
>APFE031251646.1:38911-84608 GCA_000404065.3 Pinus taeda
ACTTAACGTAGTTGAATCCCAAAATGATATCTAATATAATGCACTGCGTAAACCCCCATACTTAAATTCAAAAAGAGTCAAGGGATTTCTACTTGAATGGTTCATGAGGCACAATACTTGCTAAGGTTTTGCAAATGGGGTAGCAAGCTAAGTGGGCTTGATTGTGGGGAAAAACTCCACAGTTAAGCGCGCTTGATCCAGAGGAGTTCTGGGATGGGTGACCTCCTGGGAAGTCCTGGTTACCGGGTGCAAGCCCCGGAAGTGATGATTGATGCTATGTGATTCGTTCTCCACTTTTCACTAGTTTCAATCCCACTTCTTCACCCTTGTGAGCATCACCCGATGCAATGAGTGCTAAGTGAACTATTCAAAATCCATGAGAAATTAGTCAATTACGACTACCTCTCATGGAAATGGTCATACGTTTGAATGACTTACTTAACGCAGTTGAATCCCAAAATGATATCTAATAAAGCCCATATTAATAATTGTAAGTGGTTGACCTGCATTTAAAGAAGGGACCACAGTTATTTGCAAATGGGCAATGGTACTAGATAGAAGGTATTAATAAGAACCATGGTACTGACCCATGGTATTTCATGTATGAATCCTATATAAAGGATAGAAACTCCCATCGAGGAGTGTCATGTCTTATTTTTTAATTGAGCCCAGCTCTATTGGAGGTTGCCCCCTCTAAGAGGCAAGTGAACATTTCTTTCCTTTCTGAATAATAAAATACATGCTGTTATTTCTTATTTTTCTGTGTTTTGGGTATATTTCTTCACATATTTGGTATTCTGACATCTTCTTGCAGGTCAAGAGAATAACACAACTTTTGTGCTATCTCTATCTACTAAAGTATTCTGCACCCATTCTAGTTGATTTGCATATTGTTCTATCTCAGGAATTCTATGATGGATATAGGGAGACAATTTGTTCTTTTGTCTTCTATTGCAGATGAAGTCCAAGGGGTCATATGTCCATATGAAGCTTTGCTTCAGTTTGAGCCTTTGAAGGATTTCTTCTGCTCCTCTTCCAACTTCTCTACTGTTGCATATAAAGGGGCCAAGCTGGTCTTTTATTCTGAGTTGAGCTTTCTTCTTGGCCTTTGCAAAATGTACCTCATCTCAATTAATTATTTGCCTGTAGTACTCTAGAGAAAACAATCTTATGGGGAGGTATCTTGGTAGTTTTTAGGGTGCTAACTCACAACCATATATACTGATTTCAATGTGATTTTGGTACAAGTACCAATCTCCCACTTTGTGTTGTTTAGATAACTGTAGGACCCTCATCATATATGCACTGATCCTTGAGGGAGGACTTCCTAACAACATGGTTGCCACTGGGCGCACAAAAATATCTCTGAAATCTGTATAAGTATATGGAGAGTCATATTGGTGGATTAATGGGGTCCAGAAGATTACTGATCTAGGGTTGCCTCTAGTATTAAGCTTTTGAAGTGGGAATGGGAATTTATCAGCTTTATAGTATAGGAAAAGATGATATAAAACTGATGAGTACTTAAATACTATTTCATTTTCCATTCTCATGAATTGATCATGCATTTTATCTGCAACGAATTTAGCATAATCAAACATGATGGCAGGGGGTTGTCCAGGAGTGTAAATGGACATGAAGGCTATAATAATCTCATCAACATACTCACTGGTAATATAACCTAAAACACTAGATATCATTGATATAATGTCTCAGCCAAGTTCAAATAATATGGTCCACATGTATAGGGGAGGGTCCTTTGGAATGCTTTTCTCTTCCATAATGAAGGTCTGGAATAATTGAGCAAGTTTGATGGAGGTGATTCTAGGGAATCTGTCAAGCAGGTCTCCAATAGAAATGGGGGTCAAGTTTTGCCCTAGTTGCAACTACAGTATTTCATTGATGGATTCAGTAGTGATGCTGAATAATACGGTATGGTCAAGAGTCATCACTGCTCTTTGGCAGGGATTGTAGTTCATATGGCAATAGTGAGCAATTTCAGGGAAGATATGAACTCTAGGGAATTAGTACTTGGGAAAATTTGATTTCCAAAGACCTATTTTGTCTGTGTGGTTTAAGTATTGGTCTCTATACCTACAATATAATTTCAATGGGGATTCATGGACATAGGTGTCTTTAATTTGAAAGTATTTGTCTACCAAAGGGACATGGTCTAAGTCCCAGTAGGGAGTGGTAATTGGTTAGACATTCATTGCAACTAGAGCAACCATCCTTGGTTCATGTGGATCCAAGAATGGGGAAAAGGGTTTTCAGTTAAATTTGTTGGCAAATTGGTTCAATTCATAGTGGTTTGAGGTTGCTGGGCAATTTTTCCACTTAATTTCTTAATAATTCAAGCAACTGAGTAATAGTTTTTAGGAATGAGACAAGGTTTCTTAGTGAATTCAGATAAATACCTTGTTTTTTCCCTAAATGGGGGATGACTAAGTACAGGTGTGGGAGGTGTAGGTGACTGAAGGGTGGAATGGAAGTTTCAGTAGTTTCAGCAGGTTGGCAATTGGACGTGGGTTTACGGTTGCACGTACTCTATCGCTTACATGGAGGTCTGGGAATTTTTCACAACAAAACAAAAAGCAACAATTTTTTTAGTTTTATTGGTAAAGTCAATTGTTTTGGCGGGTACACAGGCGACATGTACAATTGGATTTTAGTAGGAGATGGGACGTTTTTGTCATCTAGCAGAACGCGGTAAGTGGATTTTGATCAAAACACTTTTGGGTTGGGGTGCTTTCTATGGGAGGTCACCCGATGCCATTTATCGGGTGCCACGTAGCAGCAGAGCCAAAAGTGAAACCACCCATATCGGGCAGGTAAAGGTTGGCCTTCAGAGGATACCCGATATAATTGTCAATTATTAGATCAAATGGGGAAAATCGCATGGTGATCCGAGCGGCGTTTTGTCACGAAGTTTAATGGAGGGATGCGACGAAGTTTAAGCAGTGGTGGGTTAGATCAAATGAAGGTTTAAAGGCAAATTAAGGGTGTCGAGGGAAATTTCATTGGTGGAATTAATTATTAATTAACCGTAGATCGGTTAATTAATATTTTTATCGGGTTAGGGGAGTAATAAAGTTTATTTTTTTAACTTTTGGGGCAGAATATTAATATAAGGATTTTTGTTTATAACTATAGGGGAAGGGTTTATTGATTTTTCGGGATTTAATACAAATAAAGTCAGAAATTAATATGATGGTGGTGGAGAATACACAAAACGCTAAGTATAATGTATTTTGTTTATTTGCTTTTTTGTAAACACATGATACTTAGGCTTTATAGTTTTTTTGGATTTTTAGTGGAAATTAGTCTTTTCATGGGGAGTGATTACTTTTTCTATGGTTTTATCCTTAGAAAAAGGGGTTTATTAGGGGAAGTGAGTTTCCCTAGGAAATTGATGTTTTTCATAAGGGAAGGGATTTATTTGGGAATATGAGTGAATTTGAAGGGGGTGAATGTTCATGAGGAGAATTTTAGTACTTAGGACCTATAAGTTATTGGGCCGAGGGTCTGGTCCCTCTAAAATTCAGAGAAATGCTCTGAGCCCCTTTAATTTAAGATTTTAGCTACTTTTAGACTTTTCTTGGAAATTAGTTAAGTGGAAAATGTAATGAATTAGGGAGTTTAATCAATTGACTTTCTGTACTTTGATAAATGCTCAATTTTCATCCATACTTATAACTTTGATGATGAAGGTGAATAATATGATATTATCTAATCAATCATCATAGTTCTGCAACCATTCTTCTACTTACCCATCTACTCATCCTACCACTTTTACTTCTCTTTATTAGGGTGCACTTAAGATGGCTAACCCTTTATCAAAACTTTTATTTTCTTTAACAAAAGTAATCTATATAAGTCTAATCTTATTACAACCAAGGGCTTAGATTAAATAGTTGAGCTCCTTTTATTTACTCTACCTATCTACTTATCTGCCAAGATTAAATAGTTTGGTCAAATTTTGTTCTCTATCTATAAACATAAAATTGAAAACATGAAATAGTCAAGTTTAAACATCCTGACTATTCATGGATTGTGGCAAGGATAACAAGCTGCACACAATCTATTATTCTGCATCAAAAGTAAATAGTAATGGCATTTTCACTTGCACACTTTCATGGTCTTTTCTTTTCTTGGGGTTCATTTTTTCATCTTTATTGACCTTTTTTATTATTTTTGTCCTTTGATTTTTCTTTTAGGACATACCCTCTTTACATTTTAAATTTTTGTTTTTTTGAATATGTAAAACCTTTGCAAAAAACAAAATTATGTACATATTACAAATTTGATCTCAACCATTCAAAAAATTATGACTCCTGTTGGTATAGGAACCTAAAAGTGGCTCCACTTGGGGATGGCATTTCCTGGTGAAATGTCAAGAACTTGTAGATCAATGGCCTTCTAAATTGTTGTTAATTAACTTCTACAACGTTTTCCTTTCCTTTACTGCATTATTGCTATTTATGACAGTGAAACTTTTGAAGCTTAGGGCCTTCTCTTCGAGCTTTAACTCCAAAATTTACCATCCAATCAACACTAAAATTTGAAAAATAGAATATGTACAAGTGTTTAGTGAAATCAGTGACTAGGATCTATATAGTGCTTAAGCATTCGACCATTAAGTGTTCCTCCTTCTACTTCTACACCATCCAATTCTTTGAAGAAAAAAGCATAAATGATGTAAGGACCTTTCCATAGAAATTCAAACTTCCCATGTTTACCTTTATCCTCCCTTCTTGAGTCCCATTTTAAAACTTTATCTCATAGATAACAATATTCTGCCTTATTCCTTTTGTCAAAATCTTTCTTGATTCTCTCCTGCGCAATTTTGGATCTGATATACACTTCTTCCACGGTCTGTTGCAAGTGAATTGTCTAGTTGATCCTCCTTTGAATATCATTTGGCTCAACTTGTACTTCTTGGAGCAACTTCATCGCTAGTGTTCCCAAGGAAGATGGGAAAACAACCTCCCTTCCATAAACTAGCTGAAAAGGATTGGTACCAATGGATTTCTTTGTGGTTAGCCTATTTTCCCATAGGACATTTACTAGCTTCTTGTTCCAGGTTTTCTTATTATCTTCTAACAATTTTTTTATGATATTCACTAATCTCTTGTTGGAAGACTCTGCTAGTCCATTTCCTTGGGGATAGTAGGTTGTGGAGTGACCCAGGGTTATATGATATTTGTTGCAGAAACTAATCATCCTCTTTTATTTCAAAGTTGTTGGATTGTTTGTGATGATTTTGGTTGGGAAACCAAATATGGACAGAATGTTGGCCTCAAGAAAACCTATTATGACAGCATAAATAGCTTGTCTTAAGGGTATGGCTTCTATCCACTTTGTAAAATAATCTATGGCAGTCAAGATCCATCTATCTTGGGCAGAAGAGGGGGGATGGATTTCACCAATGAAGTCAAGACCCCATTGTTGAAATGGTGCTTTGGTAGATATTGGTTTCAAAGGTAATGGTAATAGTTTTCTTTTTCCTTCAAAAATCTTATATTTGTGACATGAGGTTACAAATTTATTTACATTAGAAAATAGAGTGGGCCAGTAAAAACCAACTCTTAAGATCTTGTCAGCTGTGGCTTTCCAGTAAAGATGTCCCCCATAGTCACCTGCATGAAACTCTTGTAATATTTTGTTAGATTCTTCCTTTAACAAACAATTAAGAAGGATGCCTTCATGATTTTTCCAAAGTAAAGCACTGTCAATTATGCAAAACTTCAAAGATTTCGTTTTTAAAAACCTACTTTTAGTCTTGGATAAATCATGAGGAGCTTGAAGCCTTTTTAGAAAGTATATAATTTCAGCATACCATGGTGTGTTAGTAAAGGCTTGGTTGATCTATGGAGTCACCATCTCCTCTTCATTATCCAATTCTACAATGAAATTTATGTCTAGGGCCTGATAGTTCAATTCAGCCATGAGTTTGGCTAAACCTTGGCCTTTGATCAATTTTGTAGGTTTAATTTATAGGTTATATTCTAATATGGTAGCTATCCACTTCCCTCTCTTTCCATTTGGTTCATCCTGTGTTAGGATTTCTTTAACTACAACAGTAGGAACATAGGCTATTATATGAGAATACAGGATGTAAACATTGAAATCTTTAATGGCTTTGACTAGAGAAAAAGGTTGGTTTTCCATTATATTATACTTTAAAGGTGCATCTCTCAAGGCTTTGCTAAAGAAGGCTATTGGTTGTTCAAAACCCTGATCATTTTTCTGCAATAGGACTGCAACAACTGTGTGTTCTGATGCGAAAGAAAATATGATGAAATCCCTATCAAACATTGTATTGATGAGAACTGGCGTTTGTGTTAAGGCTAGATTTATATCTTCGAAAGACCTTTTAACCTCAAGTGTCCATTTAATAGTCAAATCTTTCTTTAACATGTTATTCAATAATCTAATTAGTTCAACTAAGTTAGAAATAAATCTTCTTAGAAAGTTTATTTACCTAAAAAGGCTTGTAGTTCTCTAATGCTCCTAGGATGTGGTATCTGTAAAATGGCTTCAATTCTTGTTGGGTCAATCCGAATACCATCTTTTGAGATTATGTGGCCTATTAATTTTCCCTCTTCCAACCCAAATAAATATTTTTTAGGATTCAAAGAAATTCCATACTTCCTACACTTGGTGAAGACCTACCTCAGGTGATCTAGGTGTTGCTAATCTGATTTAGAGAATATTGTGATATAATCTACATATATTACAAGGAAGTCATGGATTTACTTAGCAAAATATATATCCATATCTCTTTGAAAGGTGTCCCCTGCATTCTTTAACCCAAAAGGCATCTTCACATACATGAAAGTGCCCCAAGGAGTGGCGAATGTAGTTTTTGCATGGTCATCTAGGTGGACTAAAATATGGTTATAACCTAAGAACCCATCTAACAATGAGATTTTGGTTGAACCTACTATCCTCTGTAATATGTGATCCATTTTGGGAAGAGGGTAGTTATCCTTGAGTGAAACTTTATTTAGATTCCTAAGGTCAACACACAGTGTAATTTCGCCAGTTTTCTTTCTTGTGGGTACCAAATTAGAAACCCAATAAGAGAATCTAATTTGTGCAATGATCTTGGCTTTGTACATTCTTTTGATTTCCTTTTCAATAGAAGGAAATAGAATGGAGTTAATCCTTCTAAGATTCTATCTAAAAAGCTTCTGGTTTTCTTTTAAGGGAATGGTGTGTTATATTATGTTGGTACCATAGGACTTAAGGTCCTCATAACTCGAAGAAAAAACATCTTGGAATTCCTTTAATAGTTCTATGTATTTCACTTTTTCATTAGGAGGTAAAGACTTTGAAAGTTTTATCAGTTTGGGATCTTCTTTAGAGCCTATGTTACACTCCTCTATGTCCAATTTTAAGGGTTCCATTTTCTGCTTTATAGGGACATCGTTTGAATCAAACAAGTCCTCCAAAGGAGTTAATTATTCGAGCAAAAAATTGTCTTTAAGATTGATGACTTCGAATTCTTCATCGATTGCGTCATCAATTTCAATTTGTTTTAGGTTTTGAATATATGATTTTGTAAACTTTGTGGGATGGAATCTATCTATCTTTTCATCTTGTACTTTGTTAATTTCTATTTTATCGTTGTAATAAAAATCTAATGTTATGTCAGTATCTATGTTGCTATTCACAAATTCTTCATCTAAAGTAAGAAAATTGTTAATTTGTTGATTGTTATTGAATACTTGCCAGTTATTTAAGTTTTCAGGACTAGCAGGTTTGTGACTAACCTCAGTAGTGTACTGATGGTTCGGTTGAAATGGAAACTTGCAATTATTGGCAAACATAGCTAGACTATGAGCTTGCATATTGTGTTTTCTTGGAATAACAACAAGCTTGGTTTGTAAAAATGCATTTAGTATTTCTACAGCTGTTCCTTTGTAAAATCCTAACCGAGGATCCCTAGTCATATAAATAGCGTTGATTTTTTTTATTAACAACTTAGAATCTTCCATAATAGAGACTCTTATGGCTCCTGACCTTTTGACCAATTTGAGACCTAAAAGAAGTGCTCCGTACTCGGCCATGTTGTTTGTACATTTAAAGTTCAATCTATAGGCATGTCCCTCTAAGTGATCATTTTCTAAGTTGTAAATCCATACTGTTGCTCCTGCACCTAGTTTTCTTACTGACCCATCGAATTCAAGATGCCATAGAATTTCATGTTCATAATTCTTACTGTCTGGGGGAACAAAATCTTCTTCGACTAAGGTATCTAGGTCATCTTTATTATCTAAAATCTCTTGAATTTGGACACTTTGATTTTCTTTTGCTACTGTAATTTCTTTTGGTTCTGAAATAATGTTGTTTGAAGTGTTTTCTTGGTTCGATTCAACATTGTAAAGAATGAAAGAATCAATATCAAAATGCATTGAATATATAGGAAAGTTTTGAGGTCTCTCCTAGGTACTCACTACATACTTCATCAGAGTCTCTCTATACAGCTTTTTAGGATGTCCAAACATTGATATGGTAGCATACGACATGTCAAGTTGTAGAGGTCCCTGGAGTTTTGCACCCCACGATCTTGACAACAGCATGCCATATTTAGGTGGTATATCAGCAACAACTATGTCCATAAGAGTGGTCTTAGCATAATACCGCACTACGGAAACACACAGGTATTTTATAAGTGCTAGGCACTTAACTTGGCTTGAATCAAATGAAAATAGGTCCTTGTAAGGTCTACTGGTATCCAAGTTTAGTTTCTCCATAATAGATTTAGGCATAAGATTGAGTGAAGCCCCAGAGTCTAGCATGGCATTATGTAGGATTTTATCATGGATGTTAAGGCTAATGTAGAAGGGTGGTATCCCTCCTTCCACTGGTTTTCCATTAACATCAGGACTAAAAATTAACTCAGTCTGATCATCAAATAAGTTAACGGAGTCTTCATTCTCAATGAAGTTTAAAGATTTGCTTATTTGAGATTTGTAAGTTTCATGTTTGATCAGTTTTGTTAAAGGAACTGAGATTTTCAATTTGGCCACCTCTGCTCCCAATTGAAAGGCAAAGGGGATTTGTCTATTTGAACATTTTAAATCTTAACAATAGGGTTTGGAGTAGTTTGTTCTTCTTTTTCATTTTTTGGAGTCCTTTTTATTGGATTTTCTGATACAATTTTGGAGACTGTTCCACTATTTCCTTGGACGGAACTAAAGTGGAAGGTTGCTCATTAGAAGATATGGTAGGACTAGGAGGGTCCTGATTTGATCTAGAAAGGATTTGGAGAGTTTTTGTAACTAGAGCTACTTTAACTTTCTTAGGCTTATTAGGTACTGCTTTCTTGTTTTGGTTTGGAGCATCAGTGTTCTTTTTGCTCCTCAAATTGTACTGTTTATGCACTTCGAAGATAGTAGAATCATACCCTTGCTTGTAGTTGAATGATTCTTTACTTTGCGTCTGGAACTGCTGAAGCATGTGTAATTCCTGATCATATTGAGTCAGAAAGATAGTTTCCTCATAATTTAATCCCATTAAGTTAATTTGGATGTCTTGCTCAGGGTCTTCTTGATGGGAAGTTTCAACATAGTTCTCTTGGAAAGGTGGTCAAATATTCTAATTAGGGCCATTTTTACTTGTATTTTGGTTCTGGTTCTTCCTAAAGTTTGGATTTCTCACTGGAGGTTCCTGTTGATTATCCCAGTGAGGTTTCCTTTCAATGTTTTCTATCCGATCCATCAATTTTTCCATTCCTTTGGCTAAAGCATCCATTTTTTGATCAAAGGGTGAAGTTTCATCTTACAAGGATGCTCTCTTTTCATTTTTAACCCTAGCTCTTTTTGCTAGTAGATTAGCTTCTACACTAATTGCTACACTTTGCATATCTTATAGGGTTGCGCGATTCCTTTCTCTTAGTTGGAAAACCATGTTAGTGTCAAACCCGTCTGGAAACTTTATCAGGGCTAAGCCAGGTGGAGGTCTAAGGTCAAGTGGTATTGCATTATATACATTGTTAAATCTAGTAGAATAGTCCTGAATGGTTTCATTTGGTCCCCTCTTGATGTTTTCATATTCAGAAAGAATTTGAAGAGGGTTCTTTTTCTTCTCCCACTTGTTTAAAAACTGCTAGTAAAAAACTTCTAAACTATCTATATTGTTATTAGGCAGAGATCTAAACCATGTTCTCACTTCTCCAGCTAAATTTTGGGAAAAAATTCTCATTTAGACATCTCCTATGTCAATTTCATGCAGTTTGAAATAATCTGTCATTTTTCTTGTGTGTTATTGTTCTGTGTAAGATTCAGTGCCATCAAATAGGACAATTTTACTCTAGTAGTCTTTGGGCATGGCACCTTGTGGAGCAGGAATCATGAGAGGGGCATATCTGTTTACCATAGCTCTGAGTTGAGCAGGATTGAGAACTGGAGCTTGGGTTCCCGGGGATGGTACGGAGGTTGATGGGGAAATGGGGGTGATAGGTGTTTGTTGGGTAGTGATAGGCTGATGGGGAAGTGAAGGTATGAATGGAGGTGTGGAATGAACTTCAGAAATATGAGTAAATGATGGTGAACTAAAGGAAGTTGAAGTTGTTTAAGAAAGTCCAGGGATCCTTATAGTGGTAAGGGAAGACTGAGGGGAATTTAGAAGGTATTGATCAATTGACTGGTTTCCCTTTTGGACCTCAAGCTCTTTAATGAATTCTAGATCTAGAACTAGGTCAACAAGTGCACTTTCAGAAATGGTTCTGAATAGGGAGAGGTCAAATGACTTGTCAAAAGGGAGGTCTTCTAAAAATAACCACTCATCAGGATAGGAATCTAATTTGATTAAAGGTCTTGGGCTTACTGAACTTTCTTATCTTCTAGCAATTCTCGAGATAAGGTTGGGATTGTCAAATATGGGGGGAGGATTTGGATCAAGGTTGGCCCTCATATAATGGGTTCTCCTTGAAGCCAGATTTCAGCTTTTTGTAGTTGTTTCTTTTTATGAAATTTTATAAATAACTTCTAATAAACCCTTTAAGAGGCTTGAAAATAAAAATTTTAAATTTCTCAGAGGTTTATTAAGACTAAGGGTTTCATTCCCCAGTATGGTCACCACTATGTTATCACTCACAAGTCTTCCCTAGAAGTTATCAAAAGAAGGAATAATCCGAGGTGAACACAAACCTAATCTTTTAGACTCGGGTTCTAGCCAACCTAAGACTAGAGAGGGCTCTCTCTTTATAATTTAACTTCGTTCTGGGTGGGATTTTAGGCCAGTTCTTAATGCTCATAAGGTCTTTTTGATTGTGATTGGGTGGTGGAATTCTGGGAGCAGATGGACAAAGCAGGCCTTCAAGCCATTGGGGTATGGAGTCAATCATAGAGTGGCTTAACTAAATTAGATCAATTACTAAAGGAGGAGTTCACAGGGCAGTCTAGCACAACAAAAAGCAAATGTGCAGGTTCAAATGGATGAGGTAGTTCTTACTAGGGTGAAAGGGAAATGAAGAATCCTTAAATCAAGATCAAGATGAAGAACAGAAGGAGATCAGTAGCAAAGGGAAACTAATAATCCTTTACTATGGACCTAAAGGGGGGAAACTATGGAAGTTAGGGAGAAATTAAGAATTCCCAGACTAAGATAGTTTAGCAGAAAATAGTAAGAAAGTAAACAGTAAAGACAGAGAGCATTAAAGCTATTCTAAAATATCATTCCTTATTTACCATTCAGATTTCATAGAGACACATGTGAATATTTATAAACATGAAGAGAAAATAGTAATAAACATGAAGAGATAATACTTATTTGATTTCCATTGTGCACAAGAACCCTGTGAAATGTCTTTAACTTTATTCCATGATCCAACAAACCAATCCAGTCTTGATTACAATAGCTCCTTAACTTGATATGAAATGTCTATAGAAATGTCTTTGAATCCACCCCAATTACTTCAAAATGTCAAGTATTTATACAAAAAAAAAAAAAAATATTACAAAATATCTCATAATAATTTGAGAATTATTCTAGGAAGTCAAAAATATCTTCAAGCATGAAGATAGAGACAAATGGAAAACTCCTTCTTGTTGTCCCTTTTATTAAGATTGTGCTGGATGTTGTGGTTTGAATTTGGATCTTTCAGTTGATTGATATCTATGTTCTAGAATCACTTTATGTCTTTAAGCTATTGATACTCTTCACCCGCTACACTTTAACCCTGTTTCACTTGTTTTATCCTGCTGCCATCAAATTTACTGCAGTAACTTTATAGTAAATCTATTAATTTTACCCACCATTCATCTTCAGGTAATTTTATCTTCAGTATATTTCTATATGTCTCATCAGCTTCAGTGTACTTGGCAAATTTTAGCTTGTTGAAAAACAAGTACTTTACCTCATGCTCTAGGAAGAACAGATTTTCCAAATTGTCATACAATACTTTTCCTGTGGGTAGAGCTTTAACCCCTGAAGTGCTAGCTTTTTTTTTGGCCAAATTGTTTCATCTTTCAACGTAGTCCTCTTGGGTCATAAGCTTGTCATGGATAACCATAAGACTAGGGAGACCTGTTTCCCTCAAAATTCAAAACTTTGTCATGAACCTATCAATATCAGCTTGCATGCTTTTCCATTTCTTCTCAAGATTGAGCATAAGGTTCCTTTTAGTAAGAACCTTCTTGACTTCTATGATGGTCCCTGTCCTATATTCTATGCCCAGTTCATCCATCTTATTCTTGTTCTTGTTGTGCAAGAGTTTTATCAGTTGGTTGGCCTCCTCAGGCTTGTCTCCCAGTTCTCCTCTTGTCTTTTGAATTGCTTCATTGGCCACTTTCACCAATTTAGTCTGCTAAAAAATTACTTGAATTGATGGCCAAACATCATTGACAGAGTCAATTATGTTGTACCACAGAATCTCCTTTATTTGTCTTAGTGGTTTTTGTGGAGTAGAAAAAAAGGTATGTTTTTGGTGATTATTTCAACATCTTTTCATTAAAACTCACAAACCTTTTGCATCATGAACTAGGTAGATAACAAGGAATTGTGACAAAATCTGTAAGATTAATATAGAAGATGAAAACATTGACAATTGTCATTTTCTTATGCAGGAAGAAGGAGAAATAAAAGATTGCCATTCCAAAGGAAATGATGAGGCTAGGTTAACCGCTGTCCCTTTGGCGGGGAACCGCATGCAAACAAGGAAAACCAAATCAACTCGTATTAGCCAAGGAAAGGAAATGGAGATATCAGCTCAGCACAAGAAAGTAAAGAGATAACCGAGAGCCAATAGTTTGGCGAATCCCTCAAGATCCTTTGATCCTGAGGGATCGATACTTTAACTATTTTTGTACCTAGACATCTCCGCCTTCGCCAATATAAAAAGGGGCAGCATTGTTAGCCCAGGGGTGTCTGTTATGTTTATGTAATTTCTTTTAAAGTTGAAACTTTGATCATCAACTCTCGTTGGGAAATGATCTACTGTAATTCTATTTTATGCATTAATACAAACTTGGTTGCTATTTCATCTTTGATCCTGATATAACCTCAAGTGGTGTGCCCCTGGAGGCTAAGGGCCCGTCCCTGGAGGAACACTTGTTCTTGTACTATTACTTTTGGTTTATGCGTGGTTTTCTCATCAACTTTATTCGGTAATCTGATATGTTCTATTATTTTACTCCACGGCTCTGTTACGTTTGATCTGTTAAGTGATATTATTTCCTGAGACAGAGATATCATAACTCTGCAACACATCATTGTTTCTTTAAGTACTAATATAACCGGCTTTTACAGGATACTGTTGTTGTTCAATTATAGAATGTCTTTGTTGTAACAATTGACCATTGGTATTCCTGAATTCATCTTAGAAATTATATTTCCTTGCGATTGTTGAACTTATGAACATTGTTGTTCCATTCTAAAAGACAATTGTATTATTTGTAACTAAGATTGACAATTGGATTACCAAGATCAAATTACTATTGAGGTGTGTCGTGTGTTAAGTTACTGTACATTTATATTTGACTTTCTAGTATTGTTCCATATTCCATCATTAGTCAATGGTATTCTATTTCTGTGTGTTGTTTGATGCGTCCTTAAAGATAGAGGATTGCCATTTTGATTTCTATAGGACATGATTGTTGCATTTAATATTGTAGACTAAGGTGTTGTTGCTTATTAAACTCAATTGTTGTTACAATTTCCTAATTGTTGTTCCATTTCTTATTTGTTGTTCCATTTCCGGTTATTTGCGTTATTGTTGCTTTGGTATGAAGAATGGTTTGAAACTGTAGTGGGCAGTGAGATTTATTGTCTGGCTCCTAGATCGAGGACTTGTTACATGACTTCCTTTGGTCCCATCAATTTACAAAGGGATGAGTTACTGCTACTGAACCCATGACTGATAAATTGATTAGTTTTCTGAATGTATGATTTAACCTTTAAAAGTAGTTCGTTATAAGTAGATTTTCTTTCAAGCATCTATTTACTCTTGTATTTTCTTGAGCACTATACTACTAGCATTACTCTGGCAAATGTGAGCCTCAGACTGAGGCACTCTTTGAAATAACAAAACATTCCTGGATTGACAAATTAATGTGAGGTAATTAGAGGTGAAAGAGACCCTTCTTGCGACTCGACATTTTGGCGTCGTTGCCGGGGAAAGAGTGTAGCCATTTCTCTCTTTTCATAGTAGTGTAAGGGCCTGCTAGGGAAGAATTGGGTTTTAAAAATGGAAGGTAAGAACCTGCATGTGGAGCATGTAATAGCCCTGCTCCTCTACCCGCTTTCCTGTAGATCTATTGTTGTTTTGTTTGGTTAGAACCTAACAGTTGATTTGTTTGTGCATGACTAAATAGAAAAAGCTAGAAAAGAATTCCAAACCTCTACCCAAGCCTGAAAAAGCTAAGGGGCCGGTGACCCTTCGCTGATCAAACTTTATAGACGAAATATTCAAGAAAGTAGAATCTCAGCCATCACTAGGACCCAGAAAAGTTATTTCCAGACACCCGACTGGTTCCCTTTATGCCACAGGATCACCATCTGTATCGTTTGCTGAGGTGCATAGTCAAACTAAAGAGCAGGATTTTCAAGAAATTGAAAATTCTAGTCGAGAACTATTGCAAGAAGGGAATTTTAGCAACATTTGCGAAGGAAGAGGGGAGACAGGGGAAACTAAGGAACCAAGGTCTCCTCTTGGGATAATTGATCCATTAAGCAGCCCAGATAAGGGAAGTGTTGCAAAAGTCATTTTTGAAGAAACTCAATCTCCTCAGGCATTAGGCACTCTCATTATCCCAGATAAAGGAAGCGTTATTAAAGCCATTCCTGTTAGAGCCATTCCCTCTCAACCTAGGAATACCCTCCTAGATATCCCAGAAGGCTATTGGCATATATTCGACCAAATGGCTCAAAACCAGCCAAACACCCAAACATCTACATTGCAATACCCCATTGTTGATACCACAGCAAATGTGCCTATGAAAGCAATTCCTCTTTAGCATATCCCTACATTCCACAGCCTTACATCAGAGGATCCAGATGCGTTCCTATTCGAGTTCGATGTGCTATGCAGGAGTTATGACTACACCACTAACCCCCAGAAATTGAAATTATTCCCCTCTACATTAAAAGGGGCTACTTTGAGATGGTTCATGGGGCTAGGTGGTGGTGTTATAAATAACTAGGATCAAATGAAAGAATCTTTCCTAAAAAAATATCATGACTATTGCAAGTCTAGGGAACTAAAAGACTAAATATTCCAGATGGTAACTAGACCAAATGAAACATTAGAGGAGTATGTGGAACGCCTTCAATATAATCTTCAAAGATCTCCTTATGCATCACTACCTCTACCTGATAATCTATGAAAAACAACCTTAATTAGGGGAATGAAAGAACAATGGATTGAAACATTAAACATTATGGGAAAAGGAGATATTTCCCAGGAAAATTTTGCTGACATTATTGATTTATGTATCAGGAGCTCGAGAGGCAGCACAAGAATAAAACCGACAAAACATGCTCGGTTTGTAAGAGATAATATAATTGCAACAGAAGGAGTAACGGGTGTAGAAATTGGAAATTTATTGGAAAATTTTAAAACTAACATACTAGGGACACTAACAACACAATTTGATATTATGTAGGCAAAACAAAAGCAAGTGGAGGCAGAACAAAATTTGGCAATCTTTTGTCCCCGATGTAGGAAGAAACGTAGGCATAAGGAGTGTCCACTACATGCAGTCCAAACATGCGCCATCTGCACAAAAGACCACCTTATGAAAAGTTGTCCCTCACTTCCCGGATTAAAAGAAGTATACAAGGAAGCAAAGAGGAGCCAGAGTCGATGTATCTGCTCAATCAGTGCCGTTAGTGGCAGCCGCGACAGTCTGGTATGTTTTCGGACCCAACTTATTCTTTTCAGTGTCCATGGTATAATGCTCAACAATATAATATGTGGAAAAATCAACCTCATCCCCCCTTCCCGAATTGGTCACCACAGCCATTTCCTTCATCAACCCCATGGCCAAATCAAGCAAGCCAATCCAATTGGCCGAATTTTCCCTATGCTCCACCATATTGGCAAAATAACGTATATCCAACACAATGGACCCCTCCTACCTCACAAAATCAAGCCTGGCAGACAAACTAGCAAAGACCGATGCATCAGCCAGTAGGAACCATTCCACTCCCTCAACCTACATTGCCAGCCTTACAACAAAATCCCCAGTCTAACCCGAGACCGCAACTCCCAGCCCAACCCAACCCCAATCCAAACAACAAACCGGTCCAGTCTATCCAAATAGTAGAAACACTAGAAATAGGAGCCGATCTGAGGGAGTGTAATGATCTTCAGCTAAGATCTAGGCGTATTATTGAAACCAAGGGAGACAAAACATATCACGTTGAAAATCAGTTATTTAGAGAACAGTCTTCACAAGAAGAGGATGTGAATAAACAACAAATTCATAATCAAGCAACCACATATTCTCCCCCATTCCCAGAATGATTAATCATACCTCGACCTACACAATATCCTGATTTTGACATTCTGGGAGAATTAAAAAATTTGTACATAAAAATTCCATTCCTCCAAGCTATTCAAGACATCCCGATATATGCAAAGACTATCAAATAATTATGTGTAAAGAAACCAAGGAGGAACATAGCAAACAATCCAAGAGTCCAAGTAGTTGGCACTCTATCTAACTTATTATCAAGAAAAGAAACACCCATTAAGTACAAAGACCCAAGAAGTCCAATAGTAACCATACAAATTTATGGTCAAACCCTCTCCAATGCCTTTGTTGATATAGGAGCCGCAATTAACATCTTAACAACTACTACTTTCCAGAAGCTAGGCATTACATCTATAGAACCCACGTCTACTTTACTGGAACTGGCTGACCGATCTGTGGTCAGACCAGAAGGCACACTACATGATATTATGGTATCTGTTGACTCCTGTGAATATTCGACCAATTTTCTGATAATAAATCCCAAAAATAAACTTGATGAACAACCATTAATTTTAGGTAGACCTTGGCCTACAACTGTCGATGCTTATATTAGATGCCGACAAGGCAATATGACCATAACCAGAGGAGCAAATATCAAGAACTTAGCTTTATATCCTCCAGCGCAGCCAAGTATCACAATAATGAAAACTAATAGCACCCTGTATCATACCTTAATGACAACATTAGATCTCCATTAACTATACAAGAGGCACTTGATTTCAAGGACCAAATAGAAGGTGATGCCATCAATAATTTTATTAGTCAAACTAAACTCAGATCCCATACACAATGTTACATGATTGAGGCAGCATTCGATAATGAATTAGAAGAAAATCCTCTCAAAGATACACATGATAAAATGATACCTATTACCTCTGTTGCAAATAGTAAAATTGTGGAAATTGAACCAAGAAAAACCTTAAACATTAATGCCAACCTCACCTTCGAACAAGAAGAGAAGCTCATCCAATTATTGAGGAAATATAAAGAAACATTTGCATGGGATTACCCTGATATGAAAGGAATTGATCCCCAATTATGTGCACACCACATTTACATAGAAAAATATGCGAGACCTATTCGCCAACCTCCAAGGAGACTTAATCCCCATTTAAAAGAAGTGGTAAAAGCTGAAATGAAAAAACTTTTAGATGTCAATTTCATTTACCCTATCTCTGATAGTAAATGGGTCTCTCCACTTGTGGTGGTACGAGAAAAGAATGGGAAATGGAGAATTTGTGTTGACAATAGAGAGCTAAATAAAGCAACACAAAAAGACCACTTCCCTCTCCCATTCATCGATCAAGTATTAGACACTTTGGCAGGAAAGAAATTCTTCTCATTCCTAGATGGCTTCAGTGGATATAATCAGATCCAGATTGCCCCTAAAGATCAAGACAAAACCACATTTACTTGTCTTGGGGAACATTTGCCTACAGAGTTCTACCTTTTGGCTTATGCAATGCTCCGACCACATTCCAAAGGGTTATCCTCAGCATTTTTGCAGACTTAATAAACGAAGGAGTTGAAGTATATATGGATGACTTTACACCATACAGAGATGATTTTGATCTAGCACTACACACACTGGAAAAGGTCCTACAACGCTGCATTGCTACCAGATTTTGTCTAAGCCATAAAAAATGCTATATGATGATGACTGAAGGACTTATTCTAGGACACTATATTTCAGCAGCTGGCATTTAGGTAGACCCAACCAAAATCCAAACAATTTTTCTTATTCCTACTCCTACCACTCAAACAGAGGTACGCAGTTTTCTTGGATTTTCTGGTTATTATAGGAGGTTTATAGAACATTTTTCACATATTGTTGCACCTTTGTATGCACTAACAGGAAATGTCGATTTTCTTTGGACAGAAAAATGTGAACGTGCTTTCCAGGATCTGAAGAAGCTTATGTCCACAACCCCAGTCCTTCGAGGACCAAATTGGGATTTTCCATTTCAGATATCTTCAGATGTCTCAAATGCAGCCATTGGAGCAGTCCTTGGGCAAGAAGAGGATAAAAAACCATATGTAATTTATTACATTAGCAAAAATTTATCCCCTGTTGAATTGAATTACACTGTTACTGAAAAATAATTTCTAGTTGTAATACATGCTGTCAATAAGTTCACGCATTACATTACTAGATATCCTGTTATCTTGCATACAGATCATTCTGCCATAAAATATTTAGCAAACAAGCCCATCAGAAATGGCAGAATAACTAGATGGCTAATTTTATTGCAGGAATTTGATATTACAATCAACGATTGACCTAGAAAAGAAAATCCTGCAGTCGATTTTCTCTCACGAATGTCAAAGCCTATCGATGCAACAGCAATTGAAGATCAAATTCCAGATGAACATTTGTTCATTGCTGCTGCTAAAACACCCTGGTATGCTGATGTTGCCAATTACCTAGCAGTAAGTAAATTACCCAAACAGTTAACCCCAATGAGCACAAACAGATTTTTCAACGGAGTGCTCGATTTTCTTGGATTGGGGGCTACCTGTTTCACACAGGGGCAGATATGCATATCAGGAGATGTGTTCGTGAGGATGAAATCTTTGAAATTTTAAAAGCCTGCCATGACGGACCATGTGGTGGACATTTCGCCGATCACATAACTAGACATAAGGTGCTGCAAACAGGGTATTATTGACCTAAAATTTTTAAGGATGCAAAAAAATTCGTCCAAGCCTATGACAGTTTCCAGAAAGCAGGATGCCCTGGTCAGTCCGATGAAATGCCCCTCAACCCATAGCTAGTCATTGAACCATTCGAGCGATGGGCTCTTGATTTCGGTGGACCAATTAACCCATTCTCGAACTAGAAAACATATATTATGGTGGCAACAGAATATGTCACCAAATGGGTTGAAGCAGAGGCATTGCCGAGAGCTATAGAGGATTTTGTCATACAGTTCTTGTTCCATATATTTGTGCACTATGGCCTTCCAAGAGATATAATTACGGATGGTGGACCACAGTTTGTTGGGAACAAAATAGTTGCAACACTAAAAAACTATCATATCCAGCATAAAATCACTACTCCATACCACCCACAGGCCAATGGTCAGGTAGAAAGCAACAATAAAGTAATAGAATCAATCCTAACAAAAACCATTGCGTCACATAAACATGATTGGGCTGCAAGACTACCAGAAGCATTGTGGGCTTACAGAACAACATGGAGAAGCACCACCGGCTACTCACCTTATCAATTAATGTTTGGAAAACAACCCATCTTCCCCATAGAACTCGAAATCCAAACATTGTGAATAGCACAGGAAGTTGGTTTAGGTCTAACCGAAGCATAGATTAATCGATTACAGTAGATAAATGAGCTGGATGAAATCAAGCTCTCTGCACTTCAAAATACTGCACTGTTTCAATAGCAGCGAGTTAAATGGCATGATGCTCTCACTAAAAATAAAGTCTTCCACGAGGGAGACTGGGCACTTTTGTATGATTCCAGGTTTCAGGACTTTCCCGGGAAACTTCAAACTCGTTGGCTCGGGCCATACAAAATCCAGAAGGTACATGATAATGGAACCCTTACTCTAACCACTATTGACGGTTCTGGATATGCCTTTAAGTGGACAACGAGTTCGACTTTATCACAAACCACTTACTCGAGAATCCTTCTGCCAGCAACTACGTGAAGGCTCTGATATGGAAATCTTGGGGGAGGGAGAGAAATCTTCCTCACCTGTGATTCATTAAATGATTCATCTCTTTTTACATTTTGTACATAATCTCTTTGTTTTATTAAATCATTTTTGTACATAATTTTGTTTTTAGCACTTTTCTGTTACTGATCGAAGCGGCAGCAGTTTTGCTGCTCCTTTTCCCAAAGGACTGCATTTTTTTGTTCTATTGTTCCTTTTCTAAAGGGACAACACTGTTTGCATTAGTTGTTTATTTTTGCTTTGATGTTCTTTTTATCCTGTGTGTCTGCTGTTCCTTTTCCAAAGGAATGACACTTTCCTTTTTTGTTGTTCCTTTTCCAAAGGAATGGCATTTTGGTTGTTTGATGTTCCTTCTCCAAAGGAACAACATTTTTTATTTTTGTTGTTCCTTTTCCAAAGGAACGACATTTGCGATTTTTGTTGTTCCTTTTTCAAAAGGAACGAAATTAGTATTTTCTGTTGTTCCTTTTTCAAAGGAACAACATTTTTCATTTTTGTTGTTCCTTTTCCAAAGGAACAACATTGGCGATTTCCGCTATTCCTTTTTCACAGGAACGACACTGGTCTGTTTGATGTTCCTTTTCCAAAGGAACACATTTGTTGGTTTTTGTTGTTCCTTTTCCAAAGGAACCACATTTGTTGGTTTTTGTTGTTCCTTTTCCAAAGGAAAAACATTTGTTAGTTTTTGTTGTTCCTTTTCCAAAGGAACGACATTAGTGTTTTCTGCTGTTCCTTTTTCAAAGGAACAACATTTTTTATTTTCGTTGTTCCTTTTTCAAGGGAACAACACTTTCAGTTGTTGTCGTTCCTTTTCCAAAGGAACGACACTTGCCTTCTATTGTTGTTCCTTTTTCAAAAGGAACACCACTTGTATTCTTTTGCTCTTCCTTTTTGCAATAACAACATCCTCATATTCCTTTTTCCTTTCCTTGTTGTTCTAATTTAACGATGCCTATTGTTCCTACTATTTTAAGTCGTTCGGAACATAGTTATGCACTTATGCAATGGATACAAAATCACAACATACTGAAATCAATAAACTATAAAATCTTTATTATAGGAAATTTCTTTAAATTGGTAAGAGGACAGAGGAAGGGACACACTTACCCATTATTCTTGCTATCATTATTCCACTAATTCTAATCTGATTGGTTATCTTTATCATGTCAGTTCCTTTTAACTTTTCACAAATTTCTTTGATTATTATTTAGGAATAAGAACAAAGGGTTTATACGTTCCTATTGAGATGCTAAGACTTATTCCACCATTCCTACTCTTAAGGAGTGTTGAACCACCCTTTGTGTATAAAAAAGGAAGTACCTTATGAAAGAAAAAAAGAAAAAAGGAAGCGAAAAATGATGTTTTAATAAGTTGTCAAATGCAGGATAGGGGGTCTCATTAAGAGCCAGCCTACCATGATCATGGGGAAGAAAGTGAAGTGGCAATCCCACTATGGCTACCACATCAGGGATATGGTTGAAAAGGTACATCAAAATAAAGAGCCCTTGGAATAGGATGTCTCATCACGAGCCAACCTGCCCACCTTTCACTCCTTCCTCGTGAATGGCATTATGACTAACTGGTCACCAAGCCAGCATAATGGCCTACATCTTGACATCACATAACATTTCCTAAGTATACACAAAGGACCATGGTTCCATGGGTGAAACAAACAACTCTGCCAAGGTTATGGACACCTGTCGGTAGCAGAGCTCTGTTAATGGTATTGAAGTCATACTATCTACACCAATAGGTAATTATGAACATCCTTCTGTTCTTATACCTTAGTAATAAATCACGTAAGAAGTATGTATATATTTCCCGAACCATTAAAACACATGTAAATCTATTATCACCAATCATGAAAGAAAAGTTGACAATGACCGCGTGAAACTCTGTGTGCATGACAACTGTCCTATCCTCCCAGCCTCACATCATATCACAACAATATCTTACTTATTAAGCGATCCGATTATGGATCTCGATTTCGGTAACCTGCTACTTTTGTAAACATGGCATGTTGCCATATGCTGTTCCTTTATGACTCTGATCTAGGGCAGATCGGCATGCTACTCCTATATTTGACAGTCGCGGACGGCCTATCACATAACCAGGGGGAGGTTACCCTCATCATTCACTGGAGTACGTGTCAGACCACTATTCGGGAAATTGCATACTTGGGAATAGCACGGCTCAACGGTATACTCTTTTTTTATTTTTGCATGGCTTACTGTTTCTAAGCCATTTTATGCTCTACAACATTAGGTAAGTCCTTTATATTTTGAGCGAGTCCTACATCTGTTAGTTTCTCTGTGTTTTAATAACATGAACAGCTTGTTGTTCCATTGTCAATTCTGAGATTTTACAAGGAAATCAAAAACATGGGAGGAAGATAAATTTGGAGAGAACCATAGGAATTGACAGTCTTTGCTGCTGCACGGGAAATCCTGGCAAGAGCAGGTTGGTTAACTTATCTCAATCGTTTGCAGGAATCCAATGAGACCGTAGCAATGAAATTCTTGCAGAATTTGCAAGAAGATCACTCCACAGTAAGGGGGAGAATTATAGCAGTCACCGATGACATAATTGCAGAGGTCTCGGGACTACCAGTCGCTGGACCTATATGGACATTGAAGAAGGAGAGATGAAAACAATTATAAAAACCTTCCAGGATGAAGGCTAGACATTGACAATCAGAGGAAAAGGGGTTCTACCCACAGCATTAGGAGAGCCATGGGCAGAATTGGCAAAGACTGTTTAGAGCTACATCACCTGTGAAGGCAGGAAAGACGTGGTAAGACCACAACACGTTAAATTGTTAGCCGTATTAAGGAAAAAATGCTCTGTAAATCTACCTGCATTTTTAAATTCTTTACTTCATGATGTTGCACGAAGTATGAAAAAGGCACAGCATGTACAATCAATCGTCAGTCACATTGGATTAATACGGTTAATAGTTAGTCATAGCCTTAACCAATAGTAGAGTAGCTGGGAAGAGATAATTGCCATGATAGACGGGGGATTGACCATGCCATCCCCAAAACATAAAAATGCCACCAGTGCACCAGAGCGTCTAGAAAAATGAAGGAAATCAGTCCGATTAGCACGGATTAAAGGGAGGCTAGAAAATTCCCAAGGAAATACCAGCCAACCAGTAGCGATAGATGACTCAGGGGAGGAGCAACCCCCACAATTGGAAGGAGAAGAAAATGAGAAAGGAATGCAAGGAAATGAGGAAGGAGAAATGGAGGAACAAACCGAGCAACCTAAGCAGGAGGAGGAAACAGAGCAGCATGAAGGCATCCCATTGCAGAATCCATTGAGAGAAGATGAATTGGCCAAAATTTTAGCTAATATGGGTGAATATGGCCAACCCTCAGCCCACAAGACCTCCATGCTGATGAAAAACCAAAAGAACACTCTGCTCAGGATAAAAATGCACCCGAAGAATTACATGGCAAGGAGGTAGAAAAGGAGAGTTAGCCTGTTCATGATGAAAGTATGACAGGAGAGAGAAGTGATACAGAACAGGAACAATCAGTTCCTAGCCAGACTACACCAGAAGAAATTCTGGAAGAAGGGGAGGCGGAAAAGGAAGTCACCAAAGAAATAACAGAATCAGCTAGGGTTCTTAACCCTGAACAACCCGGGCAGAGTAACGAAGAAGCACCCCAAGGAGAAAACCAGGGAATTGATCGAGATGATAGTCCAAGCCAGAGTAAACAGTCTGTTGTTCCTTCTAACGAAATTGAGGAAATTAAGAGATTACGGAAAGAGCAACAAAGACTACTGAATATAATAGTTCAACTTCGATAGCAGATCAGGATTTTGAAAATGAGAAAAAGGGTAGAAAGGACTTCGGGAGGGAGACATGCAACCATTACAGCAAAACCTCTTAAGAAAAAGGTTCGGAGGACCCAAGTCCAATCTGTTGTTCAAAACCCTGTCGAAAAGCGGTCTGTTGTTCCAAACCTTGTTGAGGCGTCGTCTACTGTTCAAAATCAAAAGGAACAGCATTTGACTGCTACCCATGTTGAAGTAAAAACATATAACGTATTGGTCTGTGACAAGGAAGTTCAGATAGAGGCACAACCCTCTGAAAGGATGCAGACTATGAATGCAAGGCAACGCAATAGGAATATTCAAGTGAACCTCCCGCTCACCACTACAATGTGGGATAATCATCCGAGGACAGTAACCCTACAAGAGGGTTTGGTGCAAGCTTAGGACACAGCAGAAAAACTCGCAGAACAAATGGTCCCTCGGGAAAGGCATGAAGAAATACAGCAGCAGCTAAGGAACGTTCATTTATTTGAAAGCCACGCCTTTCAAGGGTGGCGAAAGGAGGAAGAAAAACTTGCGAACGTAACTCGTAGGTTAGATATAGTTATCAAGCAGATGGATACCTTATGCTCTTTGTACAATGACATCCTAGCATGTAGAGCCCCTGCTAAGAATTATTCCTTGTTTTTAATGGAACGATATTTGCAATTGAAAATAAAGGCTGTTAAAGCAGGCACCCCTATAGAAATTAATACCATCGATGATTTTATAAACTGCTGTAAGCACTACGGGGTAAAGGTTCAAAGATTACTGTGTGAATTCTATCTGCATAACCTTGTGTTGGACCAGGAGACTGAGCAGAACTCTAGCCCTTTTGTTGGGGATATCCAATTGCAAGCATTTATTTCATTTGGGGTTAATAAAATTAAATGGCTCAAGGCCTATAATGCTTTCCAGAGACAAGAAAACGGATTAGATCTGTGGGTAAGAGCTGAACCTAGGAATCCAGTGGAGTTGTGGAGGGAACATAGGAACCTCATGGGGACTCCAGGCATAATTGAAGCATTAGGACCCATTCATACAAAAATCAATCGATAGGGAATAGAATACTTCTTTACTATTAAGGACCTTGCCATTGATGTGGCTAAATTTTGATATCACATCTCTAATCCAAATATCCAACTCATGCAACCTTTTAATTATGAAAACTTTAAGGTAGTCACCAACCTCTTGCACCTCTATGGTGAAATCATTTTAAGGGCAGGGCCATCTTGGTTATGATATAGGTTCCGGAGTCCAATTATTTGGCACCCTGCACCTGGATACCAAGCCCTCTACGAGATGCCTGAGGGTCAAATAGGCCATTTCTTTGAACACCTAGCTATGCATCATGGTTGTAGACCTCCACATGAAATCCCATCTCCAGCCTACTCTCTCACTACCTTACATGTCAACTACAATGTTTTCATGAGGGCATGAAAAAGGGTAAGGAGGGGGGTGTGTGGAGTAAAAAAAAAGTATGCTTTTGGTGATTATTTCAACATCTTTTCATTAAAACTTACAAAATTTTTGCATCATGAACTAGGTAAATAACAAGGAATTGTGAAAAAATATATAAGATTAATATGCAAGACGAAAACACTCACGATTATCATTTTCTTATGCAGGAAGAAGAGAAACAAAAGATTTCCATTCCAAAGGAAAGGACGAGGCTAGGTTAACCGATGTCCCTTTGGCGGGGAACCACATGCAAACAAGGAAAACCAAATCAAAGCGTATCAGCCAAGGAAAGGAAATGGAGATATCGGCTCGACACAAGAAAGTAAAGAGATAACTGAGAGCCAACAGTTTGGTGAATCCCTCAGGATCCTTTGATCTTGAGGGATCGATACTTTAACTATTTTTGTACCTAGACATCTCCGCCTTCACCAATATAAAAAGGGGCAGCACTGTTAGCCCAGGGGAGTCTGTTATGTTTATGTAATTTCTTTTAAATTTGAAACTTTGATCATCGACTCTCGTTGAGAAGTGATCTACTGTAATTCTATTTTATGCATTAATACAAACTTGGTTGATATTTCATCTTTGATCCTGGAATAACCTCAAGCGGTGTACCCCTAGAGGCTAAGGGCCCGGCCCTGGAGGAACACTTGCTCCTGTACTATTACTTTTGGTTTATGCGTGGTTTGCTCATCAACTTTATTTAGTAATATGATATGTTCTGTTATTTTACTCCACGGATCTGTTACGTTTGATCTACTAAGTGATATTATTTCCTGAGACAGAGATATCATAACTCGGCAATGCATCACTGTTTCTTTAAGTACTGGTATAACTGGCTTTTACAGGATATTGTTGCTGTTCAATTATAGAATGTTTGTGTTGTAACAACTGACCATTGGTATTCCTGAATTCATCTTAGAAATTATATTTCCTTGCGATTGTTGGACTTATGAACATTGTTGTTCCATTATAAAAGACAATCGTATTATTTGTAACTAATATTCACAATTGGATTACCAAGATCAGATTACTATTGAGGTGTGCCATGTGTTAAGTTACTATACATTTATATTTGACTTTCTAGTATTGTTCAATATTCCATCATTACTCAATGTTGTTCCATTTTTGTGTGTTGTTCGATTCATCCTTAAATATAGAGGATTGCCATTTGATTTCTATGGGACACGATTGTTGCATTAATCTTGTAGACTGAGGTGTTTTTGCTTATTAAATTCAATTTCCGTTACAGTTTCCTAATTGTTGTTCCATTTCTTATTTGTTGTTCCATTTCCTGTTATTTGTGTTATTGTTGCCTTGGTATGAAGAATGGTTTAAGACTGTAGTGGGCAGTGACATTTATTGTCTGGCTCCTAGATCGAGGACTTGTTCCCTAATTTCCTTTGGTCCCATCAGTTTACAAAGGGATGAGTTACTGCTACTGAACCCTTGACAGATAAATTGCTTAGTTTTCTGAATTTATGATTTACCCTTTAAAAGTAGTTCACTATAAGTAGATTTTCTTTCAAGCATCCATTTACTCTTGTATTTTCTTGAGCACTATACTACTAGCATTACTCTAGAAAAAGTGAGCCTCAGACTGAGACACTCTTTGAAATAACAAAACGTTCCTGGATTGACAAATTAATGTGAGGTAATTAGAGGTGAAAGAGACCCTTCTTACGACTCGACAGCTGTTGTAAGGTCAAGTTTTTTTCCAGGAATTTTATCCTTTCACCCATTCTTTGACTTTTATGAGCTTCTTTCTTTTGTATTTGTGCAAGCTTGCAGTCATTTTCCAAGCTTGAAACTTTTCCTTTAAACCTTCTAAGCTCTATAGCCTAGATAGTCATTTCCTTCATGGCTTTCACTAATTCTGTTGTTCTCTATAGATGTACCTGCACTTGTAGATGTACCTGTGGTTGGCATGTCTATAGTAGGTGCAACTTTTGGTGCTAAGGAAGCAACCAATGTAGAGGGCATTGCTGTAGAGACTGTAGGAATGACAGTCTGTTGAGTGGTGGCCAACTCACTTTGTTTAGACTGAATCAATTTGTCTAGCTCTTTCTTTTTTTCTTTTAATTGTTCATTTAGATTAAGGACTAAGTCCATAAGCTCCTCCTGTTCTTTCTGGGCTTCTAGTATGATGGGTCCAGCCCTTAAGACTTTCGGATTAATGATAAATTTGTTGATTGATTTTTTATTAAGTAGTGGTTGGTTGACTTAAATACTATTGTACTATTGTTTTATTGAGATGGGGACATGTGTCTTGGTCTTGGGCTTTGTTCCTTCCTGCTCCTTCTAGGCTCTGAAACCCTGACTGTTCATTTCATTTGTGATTTTTCACTTTGTTGTGCCAATATGCTGCTGGTGAGGTCTCTAGTTCTACGAAATGAGGGTTTGCTCTGTCTCTTTGCTAGGGTTTCAATTTCACTGTTCCTAGCTTGCAATTCAGTGAGGGTTTCCACCTATAGATGATGTCTATGCTCCTTGCTCTGTGCTTGGTTACGCGACCTGGGTGTGAAACCCTTGGTATCGATCTCTGTTGTCAACTTTTTCTCAGCTATATTTGTTTTTTCAGTTGTAGCTTTAGTTTACATGACTCCCCTCCATGCGTTGGCTTCACTGGTTGACTATTTGTTTGGTTTTGTTCTTGTCTCAAGTTGCGGCTATGGAGTCGCTCAACGTTCAGCTTCCACTTGGCAGTCTTCTAAAAAGTAAGCCCTCTTTCTATGCCGGTTGTTCTTACTTTGTTTTTCTCAATTGCTGATAGCTTTTGTTCCTCGTGGCAGTGAGCAACTATGTGGTTGTGACCTTCACTCCATGGCTCCTTTGTCAACTTACGCATGCTCGACTCTTTCTCGGTAAGTTCTCACAACCCTATCCTCCGTTCTGGTTGCACTTTGTTAAGGTAACTGTGGTTTGTTTCTCGTGGCTAACAGCTTGTTCATTGGCCAATGCAAGTGAGCGACGGTCTTGCTCATGGTCTTCACGTCATGTCTCCTACACCTTAATCGGGTAGGGTCTCTCCTTGGTGTCTTCCTGTTTGATTGGCTGAGGGTTTGTTGTTCATAGGGTTTATGAGTCTTTGGTGGTAGTTTGGCTTGGATCTGCGGTTTCTTTACAATGTGGCTGTGGCTCCATTATGTCTTTCTGGCTCTGTTGTTTGTAGTTATTTATGTATTTAAATGGTCCTACAATGACCTCGAGAGGGTTTGTAGTTTCAGTTGAAAAATGTACTGTGATGCTCGGCTTTTGACAAATATATATGTGTGTGTGTGTGTGTGTGTTGTAAATTCAATTATTTAAATTTTGCAAAGGAAAATGGGAATGTAATCATTTCCTGTACCTGAAGCTTGTCTCTATGGATAATGGCTTTTTCATTCCTTCGTATATTTACTCTGTTTGTGTTGTTTCTTGTCCAAGAGCTCTCCTCGCTTTGGTGCTTACTATTCACCTGTGTCTATTTACTTTTCTTATGGAAAAGAAAATAATTTAACAGTATTATGTGGAAAAAATTCTAGAGCTATAACGTGAATGGATTCAGATGTTTGTCTTCAGAAAAATGTTTTTGTGCTTTCTCTTCATTCAATTCTATGATGGCAAAAATATTACATTAGTTTTTTTCTCCTTTCATTTTTTAGAGAACACTGGACAGTTAGCAAAACTGCCAATAGTTACATTATGTGGTTACATTAAATGGTTTTTGTATATCTCTTTTTTATTGCTTTGTAAATTAAAAACAAATTTTAAATAAAACTAAAAATTAAAAAGAAATATGTAAGAAAACATTAACATTGGCTGAGACATCCATTCCTAGGAAATGAAAACTAATGAAACTCAACTTTTTGAAAGAGACAAACTCCTAGCCATGTCCTACCTGAGCTAGATGCTCCTACATTAGGCTCCCTGGGTAGGTGAAAATTCATGGCTTCAGTCCATGAGCTCCTCAATAGAATACCCTGCACTTTGTACCTGTCCTACATCAAGCCACGAACTGTCCTCAATACGGTGGTTCTTCCACTTGACGAGGTACTGTAGGTACTCCTTCCTCCGAGTCCGCCTAGCCACTTGTGTGTCGAGGATTCCTTCAATTTCAAGTGGCTAAGCTGAAGGCATTTGTCTCATCCACGAACTACTCTTTTCCTTGGTGTCGCACTTTGGCTATACTGAACTATCCTCTTCTAGACTGGTAGTGTGTGGGAATAAATCTACCACATTGAAAATGGCCGATATTCCTATACCTAGAGGCAATTGCAATTCATAGGCATTTGTAGAAAACTTACGCAGAATTTTACAAGGTCCAATTTTTTTGAATTTCAGCTTACTGTATTCGCCCTTAGGAAATCTTTCCTTAAGCAGATGCACTAGGACCTAATCCCCTACATTAAATTGTACCTCATGCCGTTTCAGATCTGCTTTCTATTTGTACCTCTGACTGTTATCCTGTAATTTCATCTTCACTTGCTCATGTAGGTCATTAATTTCTCTTGCAAAGCCTTCCTTGTCAGCACTTCTTTTCTTTAACTATTCCAAATCCCACAACTCATGCACTCCTCAGGGATGCATTCCATATAAGATCTGAAAAAGACTACTTCCTGTGCTTCGATTCGGTGAATCGTTGTAAGTGAATTCTGCTTGAGCCAGAAATGCCCAGTGAATTTCATGTCCCTGTTGGAAATTATGGACTTAGGTGAGCCATGTAGTCTGAAGACTTCGGTGAAAAACAAGTGTGCTACATGGGTAGCGTCATTAGTTTTTCTGCAAGGGAAAGTGTGCCATCTTCGAGAATTGATCCACCACCACCATGATGGAATCAAAACCTCAGTGTGTTTTGGGAAGACCCAGGACAAAGTCCAAACTGACTGAGTCCCATGGTCTGTTTGGAATAGGCAAGGGTGTGTATAACCCCATGTTCTGACTATGCCCTTTCGCCAATTGACATATCTTACACCTGATCACATATCGTTGTACGTCTCTTCGCAACTTCGTCCAGTAATAGAAATGACTGAGCTGATCTAAGGTATTATCAATGTCAAAATGTCTAGCTAGACCTCCACTATGTTTTTCTCGAATGATGTTCTCCCTCATCGAACATTCTGGGACACACAACTGTCCTACCTTGAATAACAGCTCCTCCTGCAAGTTATACTCCAACCATGGACTATTGTTCCTCAACAATAGATTCTGGAAGGCTTCATAAGCCTCCTTGAAATCTGCATCTGTTTGATACAAATCCTCTAGGTGTTAAAATCCCAACACTTGTATCGTGCTCTCCTGCAAGAGTAGAACTCTTCTGCTTAGTGCATCTACTACCTTTTTTTCTTTACCACTGATATGCTTCAATACAAATGTAAAGCTCTGTAAGTACTCCACCCATTTTGCATGTTTGTGATTCAGCTTATGTTGTTGCATAACATATTGTAATGCAGAATTATCAGAAAACAAGACAAACTCATTACCCAACAGATAATGTCTCAAATGCTTCAAAACTTGGACGACAGCATAAAACTCCTTGTCATAAGATGTATACTTTTGTTTGCTTTCATTTAATTTTTCACTGAAATAGGCTATTGGTTTGTCTTCCTGGATGAGTACAACTCCAATGGTTGTACCACTGACATCACAATGAACTTGAAAAAGTTTGTCGAAATTAGGTAGCCTCAAAATTGGCCTCTCAGTTGTTTTCTTCTTCAATATCTGGAAGCTCTTCTCTACAGCTTCAGTCCACTAAAAAGGTTGACTTTCCTTCTTGACTGTATCCAACATAGGTGCGCATATTCCACTAAAATCCTTTATAAACTTGCAATAGAAACTTGCCAACCCATGAAAACTTCGAACTTCGAACAGACTCTTAGGGGATGGTCAGCTAAGTATAGTTGCAACCTTTTCTAGGTCCATTTTCAGCTCATTTTCTGCAATCATGAAACCTAAATAGACTAACTCCTTCTGAAAGAAAGTACATTTTTTTCAGATTTATCAACAACTTGGTTTTTTGCAACTTCTCTAGAACATAGAGAACATGTCAAAAATGTTCCTCCTTGGTCATGCTGAAAATGAGTACTTTGTCAAGATACACAATCACAAATTTCCCAATGAACTCTTTCAACATCTCGTTCATCAGGCAGATAAAAGTACTAGGGACATTACTCAACCCAAATGGCATCACCAACCATTCATACAACCCTTCATTAGTTTTGAAAGTTGTTTTCCATTTGTCCCCTTCTCAGATTCTAATATGGTGGTATCCACTCTTCAGATCTATCTTCGAAAAATATGCTGCCCCGCTCAAACAATCCATCATATCATCCACTCGTGGCAATGGGAATCCATATCTGGTTGTAATTTTGTTTATTTCTTGTGAATCTGTACACATCTACCACTCGCCTCCTTTCTTGGGCACTAGAACTATCAAAACTACACATGGGCTTAAGCTTTCTCGAATCAGTCCCTTATCTAGCAAGTCTTGTACCCGTTTCGTAATCTCCTTATTGTCTTTGGGGCTCATTTGGTAAGAAACTTTATCTGGTAAATTAGCTCCAGGGATGAAATCTATGTGATGGTTGATACTCCGCTTTGGTGGAAATTTATCTGGTAGATCGTGCACCACAATGTCATTGAATTCCTGCAACATTTCCTGGATTTCTTCAGGTAAATCAGAAATTTTAGTGTGCAACAACATTGTTCTTGGTCTCCCTACAACAACATACTTCACCTCATCATCTTCAATCTGTTTTAGAAATTCTTTTCCACCCACCAGTAATACTTTTGTTCCACTAGTCTCTGTTGTTTCTTTCTCCTTGATGGGTACTAATGTATGCTTAATCCCATCCTTAACAAACTTGTAATAGTTTGTTTTCCCATCATGAAAAACATTTTGGTCATACTTCCACAGTCTACCTAGCAGAATATGACACATATCCATGGGCATGACATCACAAACCACTTTGTCCCTATACTTGTCAATATGGAACTACAACTCACACTACTCATCAACTAGCTATTGGTGACCCTTCTATAACCACAACACCTTATAGGGAGTGGGTGCTTCAATCGTTTGAAACCCAATTTCTCCACCATCCTTGTTGCAACAAGATTATCAGTGCTTCCACTATCTATAATCAGTTTGCAACATTTTCCATGTCACTTGCACATAGTCCAGAATAATGCCTTTCTTTGGGTTTGTTCAATTATTTCCTTTGTTGGTTTCAGCAGTACCTTGTTCAAGACCAAGGCCTCTCCTGTCTCTGGTACATTCTCTACCTCTTGAGGCGGTGCCTCTACTTCCTCTGTCTCAGCAACATATGCTCTTCTTTTACTAGCCTGTTCTCCTTCAGGACACTCAAAGGATCTGTGCCCCCACTTGTCGCAGTTGTAGCATTGGTAAGCAGCTCCTCTGCCTTTGCCATTTCCCCTTCCTCTCTGGTATGGCCTTCCTCCCCTAGTGCTACCTTCCTTTCTAGCTATCCCTAAGGTCTTTGAACTGCTACTCTTTTCACTGCTATTGGCAGTTCTTCCTTTGCCAAAGGATTGTCCTTTCCCTCTGCCAATTCCTCATCCTTTCTTAGCATTCTACTTTCTTTTGATCTTTTCTTCTGCCTCTAAGGCACTTTGGTATGCTTCCTCTATGGTTTTTGAAGAAATAATACTTATTTTGTCCAATATCCCTAGCCTTAGGCCATTCA
The DNA here is from genome assembly GCA_000404065.3 of Pinus taeda. Lineage (NCBI taxonomy): Eukaryota > Viridiplantae > Streptophyta > Pinopsida > Pinales > Pinaceae > Pinus > Pinus taeda. The sequence continues at coordinate 72,563 of APFE031251646.1, forward strand.
CAAACCTTGCTGTCTTTTTTGGTGTGTCTTTAGTATATCTAGCTCTCAAATTCACCTGATAGAATTCCTCAGTATATTCTTTCATTGTCATTCCTCTCTGCTTCAAATTCTATAACTGTCAATGCAGAGCAATCTGGTAATATTTGGGCAAAAACCTGCCCTTCATCTTGGCGACCATTCTGATCCACTTTTTAATTGGTAACTTATTCAATCTTATCCTCTTTCCTTAGACAATGTCCCACCAGAAGGCCGTGTGTCCTTTGAGCTTGGTGGCAGCAAATTTAACTCTCCTATCTTCGTTGACCTCCTCACATTCAAAATATTTGTCCAGTTCACTAATCCAATCCAACAACACTTCTGTGGACAAACTACCATCATAATCCGGAATTTCAGGCTTTGGTTTACTGCTAGCCAACAAGACTAACCTTAACAATTTGATTTCAGGTCCTTCTTCATCTGATCCATCAGTTGTAACTACAGCTTCTTCTTCACTATCGTCCCCTACTTCTGGATCCATTCTCCTTCCCGCTTCATTCCACAATTAGATTTTTCATCCAATTCCCTTGACAATTTCTCATCTACGGAATAGATCCGTCTGGACGTCAATAAAATGACCTCCATGTAAATCCTTGAGTGCAGAGGCATGCACTCTTCAAATTAATCAAATATAAACAAGCAACCACTGGATCTGTCTCGATGTCAATAAAATGACCTCCATGTAAATCCTTGAGTGCAGAGGCATTCACTCTTCGAACTAATCAAATATAAACAAGCAACCCTGAATCCACAATACCAACCAAAAATTCTATAGAACCATGGAAAATTCACCAATTTTCATTGAATATAACATCTTCAATAGTTGGTGTTCATCGTGGCAATCGAGATTAGTATTCTGTTTCTTTTGCAAACTATCACTTGGTGTCAGTGTATGCCACATTAGTTTTCATTTCAAAGTTGTGTTTTTTATTATTAGTCTAACATTGTAGTTTATATTATTCTTAGTCTCGCATTGTAGTTTATACCACATGCACTGGGTGAATATGATCCTCCTATAAATATATAAAACATCTAGAGAGTTCGTATTTCGGATGGATGTGCAAGTACTCTTACTCGTGTTAGCAATTGTGTTAATGTCTAATGCAATGTATCTCTCGCTTCATATTGGATTTTTCGTGATGCTTAGTGGACTCTCCCTCACAGCATATCTCCCTCCATGTGGGCTCTTTCGTGATGCTTAGTGCCTGATCCCCTTATTGTATCTCTCCCTCCATGTGGGATGTTTCATGATGCTTAGTGCCCGATTTCATGGACTCATGCAACTGGCTCAGGTCATGACTTGCACACTGGTTGTTGACTTGCCTTCTTTTCCTTGTGCCCCAACAACTCTTTAATAAAAATACTTTGACCTTTGCCTTGTGCCCCAATAACTCTTTAACAAAAATACTTTGACCCTGAGATTAACCTGATACCAAATTTTTTCTTAAAACAAATGTTTATTTGCCAACGCTTTTGCTGGAAATTGTATGTTTTCGTTGTTAACAAAATTTAGGCTAACAATTGGCTGCCCGACACTACAAAAACATTAAAATCACACGCACTTAAAAGTTAGCACGTCCAAACTAAAAAGCAATGCACATTGCAATTTGGTATAAATTAAACTTAAAATCCCAGGAGAAATTAACATCTGATAAAAACTTCTAATAAGTTAGATCTTACAAATTTATTTTTGGGCTTAGATTTGATGGTGCCTATAAATCTCTGTAATAGAAAAAATTAAAAAGATGAAACAATTTGAAAATTTTCCAAGAAAATTCAATGTTCGTTAATATTGATGTGACAATATTATTTAATGATACACAATTATATTTATAGATATAATTGATTACAAAAGTGATTTAAATCAATGACAATAGACCATTACACTGATTTACGGCCTCTCAATGTAATCATTAGTCTAATCTAAACTATTCAAGTGCACGTTATCAATTATTTACGTCAACATCTTGTATGTGCTTTTGTTTTCAATCCAAAACAATGTCACCAAGTCGTTATCTTCTTTTAAAATATGATCTCCTATATTTACAGCTTCATTCCTTAAATTGGTTTAAAGGCCTTTCATTATGAGCTCTATTTTCAGTTGTTTTAACATTTCTTCCTAACTTTGTCTTGCGTAGTCCTTTATTTTGCTTAATAATTCCTCCAAAACCATTTGATAGACCTTTAAATATGTCAAGTATTTTATTGAAAACACGTGTTGGGTATTCATATATGCATTGTTGATTATTATGCCTAGCTTTCAAAACTTATTTTGTTGAATATTTTTTCTTGTATGTCTAAATGTTAGTTTAGGAAAAAATTACCTTATCGTTCTCCACTTTCAACCTCCAATATCGAGAGAAAATTCCCTTTATTGTGTTCACATTAACTTCAGAGTCAAAAAAATACCCTAACATCCTCAACGAACATGACTGTTTTAGAGAGGAAAATACATCCCCTATCAGTAAAAAAAATTGTTTTAGATAAGTATTTCCTTTTGAAACGTGTTAAAGTAAAGGAGTTTTACATAATATTATTTTATGTAAAAACAATTCATACCCATTATTAAGATGCATGAGTTATATAATGAATAAAAAACATGTGGTACTGTTTATTTTCTTATTTGAAAAATCGAGTTCGTTTCTTTAATTTTAACTTAAAAAATTTCAAATCTACGAACTACATCAATTAAAACCAACTCATTTTTATAAACCCATATTATTAGTTGCATGTATGTTAAGTGAACACACAAAATTTATATGTTATTATCTCATTCATCAAGAAAACAAAACAAATTATATACTAAACTACACATTCATTTTTCTAAATCATTATTAATATTTGCATGAATGTTCAACAAACACACATAAAATTTATATTTAGTGTATCTTTTTATTATTTCATTCTTCAATAAAACAAATTATATAATAGCTTTATATGTATAGCTAAATGCATATAAAAAATATTACATATTTAAAATTTTAAAATATATTAATAATGAATATGTTAGAAAACATAGAGAGCTAGAGAGATCGTATAAACAAAAATTTCATATTGCATTTTATTGGTTACATCACAAAAATTTCATATTACATTTCATTGATTATATATTATATTAATATATATATATATATATATATATATATATATAATAGATATATAACATAAATCACTCACTTCGACACATCTAGATCACAGCTACAACTCATAGCACCTATAGCACAAGTGCTTGAGGAGATATAGAAAGCTTCCTAGAGACAACCTTTGGATTGATTGTAGACCAGTACCTAGGACATCTTAAAGAGAAGAGTGCTTTGGAAGATTATCAATGGGGATTTATGTTGCACTCCAATTGTCATGTAGTTTGAAAAGGTAATAAATGGGACTTGGTTCAATAGTCTTTCATCAAGGTGAACTCAAACAGATACATGGATCCAAATAGAGGGGGTCAATTGACTTGATATCAAGGAGGAAAGTCTTGCTTTGATGGTCAACACACAACAATGAGCAGCTTAATATTGAATTTGTAGTAATGGTGAAGAGGAGAAGAGAGAAGAGGGAAATAGATGCATAAGGTTATAAATAAGACAAAATCCTAAGCAGCAATGTTTTGACAGAAGGATGGAAGGTAGAAGAAATGGAATGATAGGAATTGATGAGTGTGAATTAAGGTTTCATGTTCTATAACTCATCGATACACTGATCCAGGAGGAGTGAAGGCGGTGAACTGTTTCTGGAAACTCGTCAATGGTGGGTTTCTGCTAGTTTTCTTTACAGTGAAGATTGTCTTTAGCAGGGGCCAAATAGAATTCTTTTTTTGTGGAAGCAGGGAAGTCGGCGTTTATTTTTTGGTGGGTTTTTCTTTGATCTTTCTCTGCATCAATCCCAAAACAGTAGTAGGGCAACCGGCTTCGATCATGGGTGGGCTGTTTCTGCGGATATATTTATGATTTCTGGTGGTATGCCTGCAAATACGATATTGCAAGTGATATATGCAGCTGCTTAAAGAACCCCTGTGTGTAACAAAGGCTCATGAAGCTTTGTTTTTTAATGAAAAAAGTGTGAAGTGTTAGAACCTATGATATGGAAGATTAACGATGGTCTCAGGAAGCGGTGCTCATCGCGAAATGGCCCAGGCGACTGAGACCGTCGATATAGACCCAGCTCCAGAGGACCTTCTCGCCTGTTGGGGTCTTGAAGTCTCTGAGAAAAACCTTTTACATTTCTTCCCGAATAAATCTTGGTCCCCACGGTCTCCTGTCAAGGAGATGGGAGGAAGAAGGTTGAAACCTGGAGGCCAGAAACAGAGCACTGCTGTAAAGCCTGCATCGGAAGGCCCGACTGCCATCTTGACCAAAGAAACCTCTAATAAAGAAAAGGGAAGGGAGCTGTTAGAAATCGGAAAAGAGGTTCTAGGGAGATGTCCACCTATTTCACCAGGCACTGGTTTAAACAGGCCGACTGAGGAGGAAGAAAAAGAAATCAGAGTCTCTGATGCTAACAATCCTGTGTTGAATGAAGCAGATAAGGCAGTTGCCCCCGCCAGTAAGAAGTCAAAAACGGGAGAAGCCAGGAAGGTCGGTGGGGACGAAAAGAGAAAAAAGATCACCCCCATCAAACTGAAAAAGGAGCGTCCTAGCTGTGTGTCTGGAGTGGACATCCTCATTGACCAGGCTATGGAAGCCTCGGAAACTTTACTAGTCGGTAGAGTCCGAGGAAGAAAGTTCTCAGTAGGTTACATAAAAGAGTGGACTCAGATGGAATGGAAAGATGCCCCGGGACAACCAGAACATATCAAAAACCTGGACAGAGGTTGGTTCTGTATTAGTTTTAAACAAAAGGAGCACGCTGACTAGGTGATGGGGAAAAACTGGAGCTTCGGTAAAAGGCCAATCTTCTTCAAAAGATGGACGCCCCTGTTCGATGCCCAGAAAGAAAAGAGGTGGAGTCCCCAGTTTAGGTTAAACTTCCGGGTCTTCCTATGCCTTTCTGGACCGATTCTGCCTTCACCTCTATAGGCAACTCTCTGGGGAAATTTCTTGACATTGATAGATCTTACCTCCGATCGCATGAATGGGGAGTGGCCCGCATTTTAGTTAGTCTAAACCCCAGGGGGGGCTTGGCGGACGCCATGTACCTGAAGTATCGTGGTCTGGAGTTCGTTCAAGTCTTGGACTATGAAAACCTCCCTTTTAGATGCCATCGTTGTCATCAATATGGTCATCTGGCCCGGGAATTTCCGCTTGGGTACCGTCGATGCAGAGGGAAAAGGAGAAGCAGAAACTCCCAGAAGACAAATCAGATGGAGCTCCCTCAAGGAACAGAGGCTCTGTCAACGGAAATCGATCCCCCGGCATCTTCTAAAGGATTGGTTTCGGAACAAAGAAAGGAAGATTCCCAGGATCAGCCGGGGTCAGCAGCAAAGGATCAAAACACTTGTCAGAGGTTTTCCTGGGGACTCTCTCAACTCCCTGATTTGGTAGGTGAGGATCAGGCGTCTTTGTTTTTTTCCCCTCCCTCCTCTGTATGTCTTCCTTCTACCCTATCTAAGCCTTGCAGTGAGGCTGGTCCCCTAAGACAGCATTCGGATGACTTGACGGACCCGAGGAAGGGACAAATCTCCTCTGACAGCATTATTATGACCATCCCCTCCCCCTTGCAGCCGTCCTCTTCTCCTTTCGAGCCTGTCTGCTCTGCCCCTCCTTCTGTCCGAAGTACCGAGCCCCCTTATAATCTCAGACCTTTGGTCACTAGAATAGGAAAAGGGCTTGCTACGAGTGGATTGGAGCTGGATATGAAGAATTCTGGCCTGAGGAACAAAAGAGGAAGGAAATCCGACCTGTCGAAGGCTCAGTTGAAGGCATTCATAGACATGGCAGATGGGAAGCAGTTATCTATTCCAGGGGCGCTTAGAGCAAATCGGACACCCTCAGTGAGTTTCCGATGATCATTTTATCCTACAACTGTAGGGGTCTAGCTAGCCAGCCCAAAAAGCTAGCTTTGAAGGAATTGGTTAGGTCCAATAATCCTGACATTATTTTTCTTCAAGAAACTTTGGGAAAAGGGGAAGAAGTCACAGGCTGTTTGAGCAAGATTCTTCCGAACTGGAGTTTTCATGTTCTTGATGCCAATGGCCACTCAGGAGGGGTGGCCTTGGGTTTCAATTCGAAGGTTCTTAGAGAGATCACTTCGTGGGGATGGGAAAATATTCTGGCTGTTGAACTCTTCTCTAGTGAACTATGCATTCCTTTCCTCATTATCAATGTTTATGGTCCAGTGGTGGATCGGGAAAAATTTTGGACCCTCTTTTTGGCTAAGTCGTTTATGACGCACCCTAACCTTGTAATCGGCGGAGATCTCAATTTTTCTTTGGGGACGTCAGAGTCCTGGGGGGCCAGAGCCCGTCCTGACCCTCTCACGGATTTCTTCATATCTAAGCTGGCCTCCTCTCCCTTGGTGGATGTCACTCCGCTTAAGATGCGTCCGTCATGGAGGAACCGAAGAATAGGCGACGACTGGGTCGGGAAGAAGATCGACAGATTCCTTATTAGTGATTCGTTGTCCGAAAATCTCCAGGCCTTCAAACACTGGGTTGGAGATGGAGGTCTCTTGGATCATTTCCCTGTCTTCCTCGAGGTGAAAGGTGCCTTCCCAAAACCGGGCACTCCGTTCAGATTCAATGCTTCCTGGCTTCAGGACGCATCCTATATCAACCTCTTCCACAACACTTGGATTAATGATATCCTCAACGAAGATGAAAGTCGTGGCAAGGTGTTCATGGAAAATCTCACAAGAATGAAGGCTGCCTCCAAGAAGTGGGCTCACCAGAAGAAACTAAATGAAGAAAAATCCCTGGAAAATGTCAAGGCGGAAATAGCTCTGCTGGAAGATCCTGGAGGTATTGGCTACAGAACTGTTGAGTCACGGGCCAGACTCAAAGAGCTGGAGTTAGAAAGGAAGCGGATTCTTCAGAACAGGGAAGAAAGCTGGCGTTTAAAAAGCAGAGCGATCTGGTTGCAGGCGGGGGATGACAACACTAAGTTTTTCCAAAACTACGCTAAAGGCAGGAAAAATTCCAACACTATTTGGGAAATGGAAAAAGCCAATGGGGATATGGCCCGCTCTTTTGAAGAGCTAGCTTCCTTAGGGAGCTCCTATTTTAAGAATCTCTTTAAACAACCAGAGGAAGCAACTATCGCTGAAGTCATTCGAGTTGCTCAGTTCTTCCCTAGGTTCATCGAGGAGGAAGGAAATGATTCCCTCATGGCCCCTGTTTCTAAGGCAGAGGTTGAGGACATTCTCAAATCCATGCAAAAGGACAAAAGCCCAGGTCCGGACGGCTGGACTGTCGAATTCTTCCATCACTTCTTTGAGTACATTGGTGATGAGCTTGTGGCAGTGGTTGAAGAGTCTAAGCGCAGGGGATCTATTTTCCAACCCTTCAACTCCACCTTTCTCGCATGGAATTGATCTTCAGCTGGATGAAGAATGGCTGGAGGAATGGGATTCTTACAGGAATGACCTCCTTAACTCTTCGGTCAGACTCTCTGACTCCCCAGACGTCCTTCGATGGATTTTTGCTCAGAATGCTATCTACTCTCCAAAGATGGGGTACAAATGGCTGATGTCCCAGAAAGGGTGGGAAAATCCGTCTTGGTGGGCCAAACCTCTATGGAAGCTAAAAGGTCCAGCGAAAACCAGACTTTTTTTCTGGTGTGCTCTCCTCCAAAAAGTCCCTACTTGGGAGTTTCTTCAAAGACAGGGTAGGATAGGCCCAGGCTGGTGTCCCCTATGCAAGAGCAGTGCCGAATCCATCCATCACCTGTTCCTCTTCTGCCCCTTCAACACCAGTCTGTGGGCTGAAACGTTAAGGTTAATCAAAATCCCTTATAGGTGGGAAGGGCATGGGATTTCGGAAGCCTGGGAAAAGTGGTGGAATGATGCTGCTAATGACAGAGAGAGATCCATCCCGCTCCTCATCACCTGGGGGACGTGGCTAGCTAGAAATCAAGTTATCTTCAAGGACTCTGTCTTTCCGATCGCAAGATTGGCAGCCGAAGGTGCTGCAATTTTCGATAGTATCCCTGCTCCGTCTCTTTCTCCTTCTCCCAGACTGGTTCAACAAGAAATAATAAGACCTTCCATTCCGTGGGCTTACTTTGATGGGGCCTCAGATATAAACGGTCGCTGTGGGGCTGGTATCACAATTCATTTCTCAAAGGATAAGTCTGTTAAGGCTTCTGTTGGCCTAGGACAAGGCTCCAATAATTTCGCTGAATTGAAAGCTTTCCACCTTCTCCTCGGCTGGCTTGTCCTGCGGAACGTTCCTGAGGCTCAGATCTTTGGAGACTCTATGAACACGGTGCGTTGGTTCAATGGGGCGCAGCGTTGCAACAATTTCACCCTGCTTCCCTTCCTCAGAGAAGTCTCTCGCCTAAAAAATCACTTCACGGAGCTCTCTCTCAGTCACATTTACAGGGAAAGAAATTCTGAGGCTGACCGTCTCTCCAAAGAAGGTGTTAATCAGGCGATGGGGTCGTGGATTGTTCTGGAAGTTGAAAATGGGGTTGCTCGCCCTCTTGAGCAGCCCATTTTCGCTTAGTTCTTTTTCTCTGTTTTTCTCCTTCCTGTGCTCTGTACAGTCATGTTCTCGTTTCTCCAGTTCTTTCTTTGCTGTTTTTCTTCTTCTTAAATTTCCTCGCGGGCTGCTTTCCTTGTAAAAGGATGCTCGCTTCTCTTTCCCTCCCTCTTCAGATTCCTGGTCGTGTTCACGCAGGATCTTTGCAAAGACGTTGGGTGCTCCTTTCCTGTGCGAAATCGGTGTTTCTTTTTCTGCACGGGTCTCACCCTTCATCGGCTCTTTGGCTCTATCGGCGCATGAATTCTTACAAACTGTATTTTCTTTGTTTTCCCTGCGCTGGTTCATTGCCTCCCGGGTGCGCTCGTCGGTGATGTTCATTCCCTTTTAGCAGTGACTCGTTTCTTTCCAAGCCTCTTGGCAAAGAATGAGTCCTTAGATATGCTATGCATTCTTTTTGTAACTACCTATTTTTCCTCATATTAATAGATAGTTCGCTCTTTTTTCAGTGGAAAAAAAAAACTCATCGATACACTTATCACTAATCAACATATGTAAATTTGTGCTCTTAAAGGTACATAACTAAATCTTTAAATAACACAGGTACTGCTACTACTTAGCAGCATACAAATAACCATGAGAGAATGAGACCGACAACTTCATTACACAACTTCAGTAGAAGAGAAACATACATGAAATGAGATTTACAAAGGGGAAAACATATTGCTTACATCCATGATTGGAATCACCAAAGAGTTTCATTGATTCTCAAAATGCGTCCAATATACCAACCCATTACATTTCTCCATACATCACTCGAGTCCCTCATAAACATGAAATTAGAACCAAAGTGGAATCACAGAATTTGGACCCCTCGAGTGCAAAATTCTGGAACGTCTATTAAGTGTTTATTTCGCCTATTTATAAGGAGAGTGTGAACTTTGAATCAGTTACAAAATATCTCAGCCAAGGGTTAGTTTTCCAATAGACTAGCTCTCTCAGCATGCGATAGCTCTACTGCCTAAATTGCCAAGGATTTGATTCATTTCTTGAAAATAAGCATAAATTACAAAATAAACAAAAATAAGTAAGACTGAAAGATGACTGAGGAAAATATCATTCTTTGATTCCTCATCCAAGGAGTACCCTATTGCATACTTTTGATGGACTCTGCTACACGAAAAATAAGAAATACATGAAAAACGTTATTGCAATCATGCTTTTTCATGTATTTCTCATTTTTCCTATAGAAGACTTCATCAAAAGTATGCAACATGCATACTCCTTGGATGATGAATTGAATTTTTCATTGAACGAGTACTCTTCCTTGAAATTTGAATAAAACATTAGGGATATAAGTTGAAAATACGAGTCGAAAAAATAGTTTTATTACTTTATCATTTTCTATATTCAGGCTTACAAGGGAGAAGAACACACATGGATTGAAACATGCTCACTAAAAAAATTATTAATTACATTTAAGGATATAAAATAAATAATTTCATGTTTATTTTGTAATAGGGATTAGAGTATTATAATTTAATTATCAATGATGGTTGGGTGGATGGTAGGGATTTAACCTTTACAAAATATTGTAGAATATTTTTAGCAATATAAACAAATAAAAGATTGAAATTTATCACCAAAGTTGTTATGTCATGTTTTCCTTTGTAAATAAAATGGTTAATGAAAAAAAAGGTATATGAACAAGTTATGGCTTTTTGGGCATGTTTTATTGATATGCTATTATGTTGGACCATGGTAGTGTAACAAAACATATTTACCAAATCTCTAATAAAATTAGCATAAATCTCTATTGTTAAGAATCTTAGTTATTGTTTATGATTTTTTTAATTTAAACAACTTGAAATATATTTATAAGATAAGTGTTTTGTATTTATTATGAATTAATTATAATATATATATATATATATATTATTATAAAAAATGAAAAAACCCAAAGTGAAAATTAAGTAAAAATTTATATTACTTTTTTATAAAAATATTTTTTATATATAACTGTATCTTAGTAGAAAATAACATGTGAAATAAATTTAACCGGAGTCGCTTGATATCTTGCTTAGTTGAACTAAAACTGCTCGTATATGAGAGACTCCAGAGGAATGACCTCAAAATCTATGACCGATAGATTGTTATCCATTTTGACATTAAAATCATGATCCGGGGGCAGTTTCACAACTTGAATAGCATTTGGATTGGTCCTGCGGTCAGCATTTTTAGTGCAAAGCTGCAGCCTGTCCACCGAAAGTCGCATTGAACCCCTAAATACCGTAACTCTCGCGTTACGCAGAACCACCGTCGTCCCAGGCTTTATTGCATGCACTGAAAGGAAATGATATCAAGTAAGCATATAATTTATAATTTATTGAGTTGTTGATAGAATTTGCAAATAGAACTTACGTGACCAAATAATACAAATTATATTATTTACCTTGTGAACCTCTGGCAGTAAATAAAATGACAGCGCTGTCATCTCCCACAAGGCATTCAGATACAGGTGGGGTGCCGACAGTTGAAATGGGAGTGGAATTGATGACTTTAACCGTTAGAGTATGGCCGGTGGTTCCAGGCCGGAGATCCTTAACTTTGCAGCTGTAAATTGGTTCCCCAATCACAACCTCATCCTCCACCTCTAGTGGTGCTTCTTCAGTTGGATTATCAACAATATCAGCCCACGACGAAGAAGGATCGGTGCGCCTAATTCCCCTTCCTCTGCCACCGACACCGTCAGTGTCACTGCGCCTTACTCTGCCCCCACCTGTTCCAACACCAGCCCTGCCCCGTCCGCCGCCTCCGCTTCTGCTTCTGCCTCTCCCACGTTGATTCCCATGCGCTGCTTCTTCTGCGACAGTATAAACATTGGCCGGATGCGCCACCCTTTTGGGTTGGTATTGTCGGGATTCTTGAACAGAGGGCCATGAAGATGACGACGTCTTTTGCTCCATCGTTTTTCTCTTCTGCTTCAAATATAAGACCAATTTACCGCCTCAAACTAGAAACGTTTATCGCACAGATTTATGTTTTGACAATCTTTCAATTTGTATTCAAGTATAAATATCCAACCCGCTCATCGGTTACCACGCGATTTTTTTGCTTGAAATGTCGGCTACGTATGCATTGTTCGAGTGGGTTACAAGAAAAATGTTGGGTTAACCATTCTAATCTTTCATTCGGACCTCTCTTTCCATAGAGCAAATCCAGAATTCGGATTCTTTTTGTTATTTCAAATTATTGATCAACTTATTGAAAACATTGAGAGCATCCACAAATCAAGCTTAGCCATGGCATCTTTTACCTGGAAATTGAAGTCAATATATTCGCTGAAGAAGAAGGACGACGCCATTAGAGTGGGTTGTGAAAAAATTCGTGATTACAAATTTTAAACTTCCGGATTTATATATTCTTAATAAA